>JARWLF010000390.1:0-17178 GCA_029853055.1 Scenedesmus sp. KT-U
AACATCAACCAGCTATTGCAGTGCTTGATACTTGGTTTAATCAGAAGTGGTTTGGTGTCAACAACAACCCTAGGATTGCCCCGTCGAGTAGTGTGATCTGGAGTACTTATGATCAATGGTTTGCCGCGGCCCCCTTTACAGATCTGGATAAGTCTCACCCATCTAGAAGTAGAGTCAAGTGTAGTGTGTGATGCAGCAGGACTACATGCAACTGCTGTTAGCAGTTTATTGCGTTTCAGGTTAGCAGCACATGATTTGGATGTTTGTGTAGGCAGATGGCAGGCTCGAGACCGTACATGACGTGTTTGCAATAGGTGCTCTGCTCATCAGGTTGAGGATGAATATCACATGGTCTTTGAGTGTCCTTTTAATGCAGATTTACGCCAGCGCTGTCAGTCTTTGTTTGCAGACTTTGGTGGTTGGAGGGATTGTGATATGGCTGCTCAGCCTGACAGTGATGAAATGCGCACTTTCATGCAGCAACCAAGTGCCTTGGTGGCTGCCTTCTTGCATGCTTGTTGGTTGAGACGTTGTGGTCGAGATGTCCAGGTTTCTGATCTGGTTGATGCATCGGTAATTCTTGTCCGTTGATAGTGATGAATGGTTTGCATGTTTAGAATCAGTTTCTGATAACCCCATGAGCGACTTGTTGGCTCCGTCGGGGTGCCCCGATTTGGGGGCATAGGTTACAATCAAGCCTTGATGTTTGAGGCTGAAGGTTGCACAGGTGTATCATCTGAGAGAATGCCCCCCAGCGCAACCCGATCATAAGGTGCTCATCATCGTCATCATCATCATCCCTTGTCCAGGACACTGAGACATGTCTACTTACGTATGAGGGTGTGTTGTGTCACAGTGTATGGCTGGCTCAGTCAGCCAAGGGTTCGAATCCCAAGGGACTCATGGCCGGAGAGGGTAACTACTACTTTATGCATGTTACCACCAGTGTTGTGTCATGGCAGCATGATGACAGCACCGATTCGGTGTAAGACCACTGTGATTGGACATGATCATGAACAAACTGCTGCCCTCAGGCTTACTCAGTTGTTGCTTTTGGGTTCAGGCCTTCTCGGAGATGGCCTAGAAAGCACAGTCAGGACTAAAGCCCTGACATTACACAACTGTACCTGTTGTGCGAATTCGCCTGCCTGGTGGTGCATAGAAGCAAGAAGGAGGGGAGAAGTAGCGTCTTATGCCGCTACTCATGCAACGGATGGAATGCAAGCAGCTAACCCGTGGCCTTGTCCGCAGGGCGTACCGCTCTACTATGCCGGGTCGTGGACCAGGTCCGCTAACCTCTGGCCTATCATGATGTGCACGTGGGTAGAGTCTTATGCCTCTGCACCCCATTAGTATGGACCACTGCTGCTGCTGTTATACCCCATCCAGATGGTGCCGGCCAATACAACGTCTCAGTGCCACATCAGCGCAACATGCTCTGCGTGCTGCATCCAGAGGCCACATTACGGTACCTCTGCTGTACAATGTCGAGCAGTTGCACAAGGCAATATGTCTCAATGGAGTCTGCTCGACGAGTACGGGCATCCGACTCAGGAGTCAGCGCTGTGCCCAGGGTCGCGTGAAGGCTCTGTGAAGAGGGATTCCTGCTACGGATCCAATCAACTTGCATGATCAGCATACTCTGTTGCATATTGCTTCTTAGTGGCAATGTCATGCTGGTGTATCAGGCTGGTCCCTGTGCCTGCGAGACAGAAGGCGGACGGGCCGAACCAGAGTTCTGAATGGTGGTACCGGTCCAGGGCCATCAACAGTGTACAGGGCGAGTGGCCTTAGCAGCAAGGCGAGAGTCATCGATGCCTTACCACACAACCAATAGCACGTAAGAACTGCAGTGCAAAGGGGACAAGGCACATCAGCAGCACCTCAGTAAAACAATCGATTCATATGATCGCAGAAGATACCAGGTGCATCCTGACACAATCAAAACAGATACAGTGCACATTGGGTTGCCAGACAGTGTACCTTCACACAGCCCAACCACCACAGCCCAGCCACCGCATCTGAGCCACCCAGAGCTGAACAACAGTTTGTCAGCACTGGGATACCGCTACCACCAGCCTAGTAGCCCATCGAAGGAATATAGCTTGTTGATACAGGACCTGTATTGCACCATGGCCTGTATAACTGTTGCCTGCCATCTGATGGCACTACGCCCAGCACACTAGGGAATGTTTTCACTGAGAACACTGATACATGGCATGCATCACAGCTGGTAACCCAATAACTCGCACATCATGGGTTGAGACAACAAACAGACAAGTGATGCAGGAGATTGACACAGCAACAAATGACACACACAGATCAGCATTGCGCATTGTTCCTCTTCAGTACTGAATGCCAACAAAACATGCATGTCATTGTTAAATCCATGGAAACAAGCGATCCAGCGACAGATACAAGCAATCTGCAATAGTGAGCATGCCCACAAAGCTGATCCACTGCTGTATGGAGTTTTCAATACACTTAAGGACATGAGCTGTGCCTGGGTATATTGGCTGGTCGCAGTTCACATGCCTCATTTTTCAGGACATGTGCAGCCATATGATACAAGTTCAGACGGGCGCTTTTGTGTGCAGGATGTCATTTGAAACCCAGCACACAGTACTATGAAATTCTTCCGTCTGCAATCATGTACCGATGAGCGTAAAGGTGATAAACTCTTCAACCCATGCAGTGTAGCTGCTTGATAAGCTCCAGCGCTGCATCCTTCTTCATGCAGAACAACACCTCCGCGCTGTCTGGAGCAAATGTGTAAGCCTTGCCCAGCACACGTTTGGCGCTCTCTGTCAGGATTCCAGCTTGACTTGATGCCGGCATGTCACCAGCAATGTTGTGGCTGCCAGAGGATTTGCCAGTCTTGGTGTTTGAAGTAGAGAGAGCTGGACCCTTCAGCACTCCACTATCTAATCCATCCTACAACAGTATACACGGGAAGCTGGTGAGTAGCTGAGATGATCATTGCAGGCCCTTGCAGTTGCCCCAACACACACAGATGACTGTGGATTACACTGACGTCTAACACTGTACTGAGTACATGTGCCAAGGACCAAAGGTTGATGTATGTTGAGGTCCACCCACACACGCATTTATTGTCAAACTGGCAGTGCCGACAACATCCGTAGTTTGAGCCTGTGGTGGCCACTAAGAGCCCGCCGGCCTGAGAGACATACTGTGTCTACTACAAGGCTGTGCTCAATGAACCCACCTTGTTGGCATTGGATCCAGAGTTTGGGTAGACACCAAACCAGAGGGGTAGATCACTGTCAACAACCTTCTGGAAGAGCCACTTCATTCCTTGATTCAGTGCTAGCAGAGGCTGTGATGTCATAGGCTGTGGTGTTGCCTGCGTCAACAAGACATGTGTGAATTACGAACTTTGTTGTAGGTTATCTGCCAGCCAGTCAGATCAAGAGAGGCACACAGTTGTGCACTCATGCAGCACCCTACATACATGCATAGGTCGCAGTTTTTTGAGCTATTGATCTGATGAAAGGATTCGATGTATGAGCATCTATGAGCATGTCAGGGCCCTGTAGTGACAAATATGGCTTACCTGCTCTTGGAGCTTGTCATGCAAGGATATCTGTTCTTGGAAGGTTTCAGACAGCTCTGTGCTGCGGGACAGATGCGCATACTGCTGCATCAAGTGGGCAGTGTCCTGCACACAGCAGGGAGTTTATAAGGTGCCATGACTGCCATTTACCACAGTATCGGGAAAAGAGCTGAGCAGGGCACGCATCTGCCACTCCAAGCAGGACCAAATAAGCTCTGAACAAGCAACAACTGGGCAGGTGCTGTGATATGCCATATCACAGAATCTGTGAAACTGCAGCCAAAGAGTACTCTTTGAGCTGAGCTGCTGAGCTGCCAAGCCACTCACCAGCAAATCTTTACCACTGATTGCTTTCCGCAGAACATCAAACGCGTTTGCCGCTTGGACTGCTCCTTCCCTCGTGCTGCAAATCTTGATGCTGTTGTGCAACCGCACAGTGCCAAACTTAGCAGCTGCAGGCGTGAACACAACAATTCCATCGATACACACGAGCCTGTTGGCATCTTACCGTCCGGTACGTTTGCTTGCAGTCTTCTTGCCGTGTTTGGGGCCATTGTACTTTGTCCTGGCGATGTAAAAGTCCTCCCCATCTTCTGTGCGCACATGCCGAACCGAGTTGCTGCTGTGCCCTAGCTTGAATTCCCCAATCAAACTTGCTGGGACATCATTAGCGTACTTGGGCATTGTCAATAACGCTTGAAGACTGCTCAGCGCCAGCTGTAGGAAGATTCACAGAATTGGTCAGCAATGGAGCAGGTGAAAGGCACTCAACAGTACAGATTGCCTTTGGTGTGGTTATCCATGTAAATTCCTAACAGTAGGAAAGTTCATGCCCACAGTTGCCGCTTGCATGTATATATACTCGACGTGCTTGGGAAGTCGGTCAAACGCCGGGTTCATGTTGGTGCATCCACAGATTCTAGCGACCGTGACTTTGAGTCCACTCAACATGGGATAACATGTCTGCTACCAACCAGACTTGAGAGCTGATACGTGCTTGGCCATGTCTGCATTCCAGTGAACGCAGTTTCATACATCGGTGCCCATGGTCTGGCCAGGGCTTGCTTCAAGCTCGCGTGCGCACTTGCACGCTGGCAACAGATATGCAGTAGTTTGTGGCACTGCAAAGACAGCACTACTTCTGTTCAAGCGTGTTCTCGCCATCGTGACTCAAGCACCTGAACTGCTGTACCACTGGTGCATGCACTGCGCAGTACTAGTGGCCCGTGTAGCTGATGGCAGCATCAGGGTCATACACTGACATAGAGTTCTGGTTTGATCGACTGCTTCAGCTGCAAGGAACATAGATCAGTAACAACACAAGCAATGTAGGCACTACATTGCAGAAAGCCCATACGGCAACCAGACAAGTCATGGGACCAGTAGTTGTGATATCATCTGATTTGGTTGCATAGGCTGTATCCGACACGAACATGATAGGTTACACAACATAGTTTGCTAGGCTGCCTTGTATGTTACTTACGGATGAAATCAAACGTACCAACCAATGCAGACGGGGTTGAGGGTGGTACACTGTGGTGAAAGCATCATACATACAGCACAGCTTTGCGCTGCAATGCACACGGCTGTTTCAAACAGTGTCAGCATACATACGACGAATCTACTTCACACCGATCCCTGATGCCGAGCCATCGCAGACTCAACACTGCAGACTGCTTTTCTGCCAGCAAACAGATGACAGCAAGATCGGCGAATCTCCAGCAGTGTGAAACAAGCCCAACATGGTAAGTCATGGCTTCAAGGAGCAGTGACAAATGTTTCGAATGCTGATTGATCACCAGGGCAATCACCTTGCGCTTGTTTCAAGCTCAACTTGCAAAACACAAGGGTATCACCTGCCACAGTTCACTACACCTTGCACATAAACAAAGTACCAGGAGTGCTTGCAACACCTGGTACAGGCTCTACCATGCACAAACAGCAATACTTGTAGTGCAGTAATGCTGTGTGCAGAACAGGGCTGCAGTACTAAGGGGTGTTTGTAACTCCAACTCATGCTGCCTACTGCAGCTTTCAGAACATGCACAATACAGCACTTGTGACTGGGTGAATCAATCAATATGATATTGCTGTATGCTGCCTTGCTCACTTGACATGACAGTAACAACCACAAACATTCTTTAACTGTCACACAACTCAGTCTGAGTCACTGAGTGACCAGTCACAAGTACCTAGTTTCTTGACACCATAGTGCGACACTCCTGTGCTTGACTCAGATCATAAATGTATGACCTGCCTCCACAAACCAAATGCAGAAGGCTTCTGAACTTGTACACTGTACATGAACTGATTGTAGATGTCCACAGCAAATATACTTGCCAAATGATGCTTGCCAGATAGCAGCGCCTGGTATCAAGCACATCCCAAGTCAGAGCACTGTCAGTACCTTAAGCATGCAGTCCATGTACACACCTATGCCACCTCATAAGCAGTTTGTCCAGATGCCATGGGCGCCCTGAGCTTCCTGACATACACCGCCTTGATCACATGCTGCAGTGTCACAGCCACCAGCATAGGGCCCAGATCCAACACATAGCTGCAGATGATGATCATCACAGGCACCTCTCTAGCGGGAACATTCAGAGCTGCTGGGACAATAGCTGCTGCTGCCATGATGGTTAGAGCTGTTGCCCAGATGATGGCAATCATAAGAGACATTCGTCTGACCAGAGGGTGAGCTGCTACTGCTTCAGGCATGCGGTCACGTACTGAGTCCATGACAAAGTTGTCACAGCAAGGCAGGAGGACAGTGGCCTGCAGGAAGTTCAACAGCAGCAGTGCAGAATGACTAAGCAGTGGATAACAATACATGTACAAGCTGTCAGCAGGCCCATAACTGCGGTGATGATGTGCCACAGGGAGTGCTGAGCAACAACCCTGCATGACAGCAGTGGTGCACAGATGCGATGCTGTGATCCATCGTCAGATGATCATGCTGCAAAATCCTGCTGCCTTCTGGTCAGCAAGTGCGGTGGTAGAGCAGGCGGTTGACTACATGCTGCTGCTGCTGGGCTGTTGAGGCAAGCATTGCAACGACAGAGTCCGTTGACTAGTGCTGCTTTGTTACCAGGGTACTCACCCACATGAACCAGGCATTGGATCCGTTGATATACACGCTGATCCAGTTGTGTATCCAGTGCTGCACTGTGTAGGCCAAAAGGATAACAGTGCAGTACAGCTGAAGGTTGAAGAGGTCATACTTCTTGGGGAGAGGGCCTGGGGCAGTACATGTGCAGTTAGGGACAGTACAGATAGACTCCAGCACGTGACACGATACCAGGATCAACGAACTGTCACAAATGCAGTGCGACTGACTGAAGGTGATGCTGATGAGTAGACCCAGGTTTTGGTTTGGAAACGTATGGCTTTGCGAATAATACCCCTTCTGTTGCACACCTGCCAGACTTCACCTCTCAGGAAGTACTTGCAGGACGAGTAGCCAGCTGCACACCAGATCAAGCACCTGCAAGGGGCAGTGCGAGCAGGATGGCGTCACAGAAATGACCTGTGAAAGCAGCAGCAGTGACAGAACCAGCATCACAGTTTTCAGTCCCACTTGTAAGCTCCATTGCCACGTACATTGCCATGCTGATGAAACAATTCATTACAGGGTTGCAAGGCTGGACTGCCGCTTGTGCCACCTTGTCTCTAATGAGCTTCAGCACTCCGGCACAAGCACCACATCAAGTGTTGTGGTTTTGATGTTTTTGCAGACGCTATGGCTTATGTGATCAAA
Organism: Scenedesmus sp. KT-U; assembly: GCA_029853055.1. Taxonomy (NCBI): domain Eukaryota; kingdom Viridiplantae; phylum Chlorophyta; class Chlorophyceae; order Sphaeropleales; family Scenedesmaceae; genus Scenedesmus; species Scenedesmus sp. KT-U. The sequence goes on from JARWLF010000390.1 coordinate 7,332, forward strand.
GAGGCAAACATGCAGGGAGCAAGCTGATGCAGTTGCTGCCTATCTTACCTGGGTATAGCCTTGTCTCACTTGAGCTGGTGTCCAGCCTCGTTTGAACATGATGCAGATATAACATGGCTACAGGGTTCATCTCCCGGTGTGATGCTGGAGAGACCTTGATGTGGGCAGACAGTGCCCAGGTGGATGCAGATCCTGCAAAAAGTCCAAGGACTGCCCATACGACTGTGACGCAGCTGTGTGCAGCTGAAGAGGCACCTGCTGTGATGGACACTGCGATTTGAATAGTGCAGGTTGGTCGCATGGCAGATTGCAAACATGGCTATGACCCAAGAAACAGATGCACGTAACCCAGGCCCTACTGCACCCTCAACGTGCCTGTTGCCTCACACACACCTGGTGCTCAGGAGCACAACATGACTGCTCGGCGCTCCGATGCCAGAAAAGGTAGATAAGAAGCAGTACTTGAGGCACTAGCAAACCAGCTGTTGAGTCCAAGGTGTGATGGACCTAACCCCAGAAAACCTGCCAGCTTTGACACTAACTGGCCATGGCCATTGCTGTCACTGCCACAAGATAGCTATTTCAGCAGAGAGCACTCTAGTGAGATGCATTCAGAATCAGACGAAAGTGCATGCAACACACGAAGCTGCTGTGGCCCTCCGGTTCACAAGCACCTGATTGAGCTTGATCCCTCTGCTGACATGGCTGCTGCCACATCTGCGCTACTGCCCCTTCCTTAGGCGTGGGTGCTTTGCTCTTTACATAGGTCGCAGATAGTATTGCTAGCGTCGCAAAGCATCCATGTTTTCTGAGCTGCCTGCACGAACGTGTTGGATGCGCATATTGTGCTTGCACTGACACTGACACCGCTGTCAACATTACACCACACAGATGTTCCCGGCCTCAAGCAGACAACCAGCAGACACGTCAGCGTGAAACAGCGGTGACAGTGTTGCTTGGTAGTTATTTGAGCATCCAACATACTATTCATTGCTCAAGGTCTTGCTCAAGCTCCAAAGCCTACACTCCAGAACCTGTGCTGTCACCATGTCACCTAGCCTAGCTACCCAGAGTCAGGCCATTTATGCTTACTGGAGCACAATGATGGGTGCTTAGCTCATTCAAGATTATAATTACGAGGGCTACATGAAGATCGCATTGCAGCTCGGCGTCTGCAGAGACCTGGTTTGCTTTGATCAGTGTCCAAGATCATTTGCGCACCATGCAGCGTACGATCTTTCGTCTGCAGTAACAACACAGCTGAAGTCAATAGCTTCAGCAAAGTGTAAATCACGAAATGACAACTGTTCGGGGGCCTGCTGCCCAGCAGGCCTCTAGGGCGACCGTCCTCCTTCTGCTCCCAGTTGCTGAATACAGCTCCCTGTCTACAGCTCAGGCTGCAGCAGAATACCTAACATCTGCTTCATTGACTTGTGGATGAATACAGCATGAAAGTGCTGTTTTGAGCTGAGCAAGCCCAACCTTGTCGTGACTGCCAAAGGCATCATTTTCAGACTCATTACAGACGGAGTCACGTAGCGACCAGCAACAATATGGTCTACAACATGGTACGAAGTAAGGTAGTGCTGCTGGCGCTTGTAACGCTTCCAGCTGGATGAAGCTGATGCTGTGTCTTTCACACAGGCCCTGCTGCGTTCACATTTACCCAAAGTTGCACATACAGAGTTGACAGGCATGCTGGAAGACATGAAACAGCCAGTATGCTTTACATTCAGGTTTAGATGCGCCGCTGGGCTTGACGCCTTCCACACAGGGCAGCAAACACCCATCTGCTCTGAAAAGGTACTGTTGAGGTGGGTGTGGGATATTATGCATGATGGTACAGACTGGTGTATGCACCTGCTATTTGCTTCATCGTCTAGTCGTCTCCTAAGAAACATGTGTGTGTCTGACACCTCCATGTTGTAAATGCTTGTGCAGGGTGGTCTTGCCAATTGGTCAGTGCTCAGAGGTGGATGCAGGCTCATGGGCTGTCTGGAGGCTCAGCATGGTGCCTGTGCGGCCCCATGCCACTCCTGAAGCCAGTTCGCCAGCATGCGCCTGTCTTTGCTCAGTCCAAGCAGCTTGAAGCATAACCATGTTGATCGTGTCAGGGTAAGCAAGCCTCGAGGCAGGACTAGGCTGGACACAAGGCTTCAATAAGTAGCCCGTCCTGTTTCCAGGTTTCCTGTAGCGAGAGGCCCACAGCAAGTGTAGCAAGTCTATATGATGTCGTCAAGTGTTCATACTTGATGTCTTGCACAGGGCCATGTACTGCTTGTTTCAGGCATGCTGGCTGCTGCTGGGGTTCGTACTTGCATGATCTGAGTGTCTTGGCATGCAGAAGCTAGCCTTCTCATCTGTATCTGTGCACATGCTGTTGTACACATGCTGTTGTACACAGGAAGGAAGCCTCAAAGGATTGGCATGTGGCTCTCACTTGAGTCAGCCGATCACATCATGAGCATGCAGCTGCTGTACCTTGCTATCTGGAGATCCTGACCATCCTGCAGGCCGGTCGCACAGCAACAACTACAGTGTGTATTGTCAAGTCAGGTATGCCAACCCCACAATACAGTCAGCAGTTGGTGTGTGGTGTGTCACAGTCTGCATACAAGGCACAAAGCACCAGTCCTGCCTGGTGAATCATAGCACAGCTGGCATCAAGTTTCTGCAAAATTGACCCCGCTGACATTGTGAGATACAGTTGTTTGCAGCTCCACATACCCATGGCTATCATACCACAAGCACCGCCAGATGTGAGCAAGAGCACCATGAGATGCAGCTTTTCGAATTGCTTGGTACGCGCGGTCTGCACCTTCCTTGTCACTTGTCGTCCTGCGCCCTGCAGAACAGGCGTCTACCACCAAGATGATGCTTGCACCACCCAGCCATTGCTTGTGAGCAGCATGAGTTGAAGTTACCTGGTCAACTTTATTTCGTACACCTGTGTTACATGGCCCAGCAAGAATGAGGTGCAGCCAAGTGATGTCAGTCATGTACTGTAAGCAGCAGGAGGCAGGTTATGTAACTCTGTCGTGCATGCTTGTGCACGTTGGAGAGCACAGACAGCAGCTGCTTGCTGCCATCCTCCCCATATACTCGACAGGCTTTGCGGTGGCACATCTTCATGACACGCTATACCTTACTGCAGCTGACCGTGCTCATGCAGTTGAATTTTATTACTTGCCAGATGATTGACATGACCTGCAGTGTATTGTGTACTGCTCGCAGGACATCAACCGAATGACAGCCTACATACAGTGGAGGGGCTACTGCACTGAGACGCACAAGATGCAAAAGTCAGGATAGACCCTGGGCATGTGTCCTTCAGCAAGCTAGGCAAGTTACTTGGCAAGAAAGATGTGCTGTACAGTGATTACAAGCAACCTGCACTAAGAGCACTAGTAGGCCTCTGATGAAGTGACATAAGGAAACATGGTGTTGCCACCAAGGCATGTATGTCATTGTAGTGGTGGGCGTGAGTGCTACCCCCTTCTCATGACAGTACATGACTCCCGGCGCCACCTGGTGTTGCCAGTGCAGGGTTAGCAGTGAAGGTCAGTGCAGCAGGATCCGATGCACAGCAGGCTGCAGCAGATGGCAATGAAGCTGAGTCTACTGCACAGCAGACTGCAGCAGAGGGCAAACTGAGATACCGGACTGTTTGCTGGACCCGACTGTTTGCCCCCAGAGTGTGATGAGAAAGGATAGACACCAACAGCTGCAGCAGTGATGTTGAGTGGGATGCAGCAAGCGATACATGGGCAGGATGGCGGGCTCAGCAGCAGCCCAAGGATGTCAGGCTTAATGATGCAGCTTGTGCTGAGGCTGTGTTCGGCCCTGGCATGCTCTCTGCTAGGCGTAGTATCTGCATCAGTAGCAGCGAGTAGAATACAACCAGCTGATGTCAGAAAGCTCAGGACACTGAAGATGTCAGCACTGCCGTCTATGCTGGAAGTTTTTGCTGTTGTCTGAAGCAAACGGCACACTGCTGCAGCTGGGGCTAGTGTTGTCGTATTTTTGCAATGATCATGCCCTGGGCAGTGATGAGAGCTTGGTAGTAGCAGCTGCAGAAAACAGGCAGGCAGCATATCTCTACTTCTGCAGCACCTTCAACAGATGCTCCTGTTAGAGGATCATTGGTCATATGAAGCAATTGCTCACTATTCTGTACAAGCACTGGGCTTCTGCACATGCCACCAAGACTTTCGACGAAAGGTGAGCGGTCGAGTAGAACACCGCCTGCAGAGTCTGACAAGGTGCTCAGAGCTGATCACAAACATTGACAGGCGTTGCTCCCGTACAGAATACAATCACTTGTTCTGTGCACCAGCAGCAAGATCGACAAAGTGTTGTTCAGGACCATGGTGTCTCCCGCAGGGCATACATCATCAGGCTGATTATGCTGCTTTGCTGCTGTTATCGTTGTCAACAGGTAGATGATAAGCCATGCCTTGCCATTGTGACTGCAAGAATGTGGGTTCAAAGTGAGCCTGGTGATGCTGGAGTGCCCTGTATCCAGTTTGAAGCACACTGGTTGAACGTTTCTGAGCAGCCAGTGTCACTGCCTGGTCAAAGCATCCATTCGAAAGCTGTCAGATGGTTGCTGGTAGTCTGCGCACAGCCTCCTTGGTGAGCTATTTGTTGAACGGTTCAAGACTCCAGCGCATACAACCGCTCTGTGGGTGCAGACTTTGCAACTAGCACATGACCCTGACATCATGTTGCACTGTCCTAGTCAGGTACAATGCTTGCAGTGCTTGCTCTGATACTCGTCAGCCTTGGTTTGTTCACCTTCTCTGGAATCAGAATGGTGAGCATGCTGTCAGAATCCTGCTGGTGCAGCTACCATACAACAGCGTCACAGCAATTGCTAATCAGGTCACCTGGTGACACAGTGTCGATTGTCATATGCTGCTGCTCCTGTTTGCTGTTGCTGTTGGATGCAACAGGGTTGCATCCTTCCATCTGGTGCATCTGTCAGTTTACAGTATGACAGAGTATGTGAACTCCAGTCACGCAACCTGCCGCTACTGTGGTAGTATCCCTCCTACCTGGTGATGAGTAAGTGCCGTGGGCTGCCAACCCAGAGCTCTGGGCGGCAGTGCATGATGCTGTCAAGATGGTGGCTGCACATGCAAGGTGAGAACCTTCTGTGGCCACCTGTGATGCACCGTTGGCAGATATTCCACATGTCACATAGTAGCACAGTCAAGCTCCCTGGTTGGCCTTATGCTGCAGAGTCCTCACTGAGGAAATTCCAGCACACTGTGGCACACATTTGGTGTCAACCAGGGTGTTAATCTGCACCAGTTTCAATAGATTAACATGTCAATACAATTGTTATGTCAGTGCTGCTCTTGGAATGGTATAAACGTGTGCAACCTTGTCTTGGTCACTTACATGGCATGTCTGCAGGATCGCTCACTCAGTGACAAGGGCATTGACAACAGCGAGCGATCGTACAACATTTGCCCAAGTAGTACTTGGCTGCAGTAGCTGCCAACACAGTGTCCATAAGTCGTGCTGTACTGCCACCCCACACACCAAGGACATCCCAAGTGGCTGGAGGGCTACCTGATATTGTTGCACAGCAGTCAGCTAGATTTGGTGAGATGGCAGGAAGGGTTCCAGTGCATCTGCAGTAGAAGTAGACTGTATTTGGCAATGTCAATATCTGCAGGACGTGACCACATAATATCTGTGCATGTGTATATGTACAGCTGATGCATCAGCAGACAAAGGGACATCAACATCAATCAATCGCTGCCACTAGGCTTCATCTTGCAATGCGTTATGCTGCACACTGCTGCATCTGTCAGGTGACCAACTGCAGGTATCACTGTATGAAATCCCGTACTCCAGCTTTGGCCACCCTGGCGCCACTTCTGGATCAACATGCCATGTTGGCAACTGTGAACAACAACCCTCATGGCTTTAGACCATACAGAGTCTGCACAGTGCTCGCATTGGCACATCTCCATTTTCACTGGTACCTGACCTTGTGGCTTGGCATAGCTGGAGATGGCCTTATGCTGACTGCGAAGATGCTGAGATAAAGGCCCTATGATACCCCTTATATCAGCAACCACATCTTGCAGCGGTGTTGCAGCGCTAAGGCAGGAATACATTATTGCAGCAGTGGGCAGCTGTACATCGGTGCTTTTACAAAGATGCAGTGATGCAGATGGAGCTGCATAAGCAGTTGGCACTGCATATGTATATGATTTCTCAACGTTCGTTTGGCAGCATCAGCTTCATAATGTAACCATGCAATATTTACCATCTCAAAAAAAAAGGGGAGAAGTAGCGTCTATGCTCACACCTCTTGCTTCATGAAGTAGTGCACCTGACAGATGTACAGTGCATTCTTGGATATGCGTAAGGACAGTGGCTGCTAGTGCATCATGAAGCCAAGTCCTACCTTGCACGATGCCCTGCACACTATGCTAGCAACTCATCGGCAAAGTGGTAGTCACAGAGCTGTAGCAGATGGCTGTGCCTCTGGCAAACTTGAGCACCAGCACACATGGGCTCCGCAGCAAGTCATAATGCACAGCATGCAAGCAGTTGGCTGTGCTTGGTGTTGCACTTGCTGGCAAATACCATTGATGTGCTACACGCTGGTCACAGACACATCAATGTCTGCACAGCAGTATCGTTATGCCATGAGATATCACCTTGTTTACGTCTGCTGCAACTGCAGTCTCTGTGGTTGATTGGCAGTCCGATAGTGGCACTATCAAACAATGTCTCAGGTTGGACAGCATCTGCACGATGAGCTCCATACACGAAAACAACCCAGCAGCAGCAACTATTGCTGCATACGCAGACAAAGCAGATGACAATGCACATTGCCAGCAGCTGCCGGTCTTGTATTACCACATCCGATGTGGTACATGATGTAAGGCCCCATTCACCACAGCACGCCAACTGGTGCAGGGACAGTTACTTGCCTTGTATGCAGGGATGGATGCTGCATTGAGCTGCATCGAGCTGCATTGCTGCTTCCTTTTCTGTTGCATCTCAGAAGTGACCTCACATGCAGGAAGGATATGAGTCATATCCATCATATCAAATACCATATGAGTCATATCATTTGACTGACACCGTATTCAAGTTGATGTCTTGCTGTGCATTTCGGTCACCCTGCATCGCAGCAGCAATAACAGCCAAGTTGGCCTCCACCACAATGTTGACTACTACTCTGAGAGACTAAAAAAACCAGATCGAAAAAGCCATGGTGCACCAGTATTGTTGTCGTTGCCAACTGCCTGCTGCTGTATGTGTTCATCTGCAGATGTCTGATGCTGCAAAGCTATCACATGCTGTGTTCAACAGCACTGAAGATACTTGTCAGTGCTGTCAAAGTAGCTATGCAACACAGATACAGATTGTACTGGGTTTGCAGCCTCAGTGGCTTGACTCGCTCCCAATTTGTCAACTTCTGAACGTTCGTTGCCGATGGCAACGTGTGCCCAAATTCTCTGGCACGTCCTCGAAGACAAGGACTCCTTGCAAGGCCCAGTGACCGTTCAGACAGCGAAACGTATTCAGATATCTTGTAACTAGACAACAACAGTGCTCTGGTCAACCACAGATACACATAAGAAGGCAATGTAAGCTGTATCTTTGTCTATTTGACTCTAGCAAGGATTCACTGCAGCACTTAGACATCGCTGTGGATATTCTACACGGTTGTTTGAAAACACAACAGTTGCATCTGACGTGTTGTACATCCCGAATGGATCGCAACTACCCACTTGAGGTGCCAGTGCACTGGTTCCTGTGCAGCTGCACTCTGCTGCAGCAATTGCTGCCACCACACTCCGAGTGGGCCTGCGACATTGGCCCCTGGTCATGTGACAGCCTGACCACTACAGGCTATAGTGAGCTATATGCTACAACAGTACACAGTCCATATGGAAGAAATGCAACAATGCTCATCCGCATAAAGGGCGCTCAATTGAAGGTGGGCATGAACGCCAGCACTGCTGGAAGTCACGCATTTCTCTATGTACCTGATCACAACAGTACGTTCAGAAAAAAAACTATCTTACTTCAGACTTTCTTTATCAGACAAAGAGCATTCAGACTGTCACAAGCTTGAAACCGGGGACCTGGGGTGTTCAGGGTGTGACATCCCCTCAAGTGCTTATCCGTGGACTTGTAACTGTGGTAGTCCTCTTTCATGCAAGTGAGTACAATCAACCAAGAGCGTCTATCACAGCCGCAACATTCTGTGACGAGATTGGTTTCCCGCACTTGGCTTCCGCTGTCGGGTGGGTCTTGATTGAGATTCGGCTAGAGACAATGCTTAAAGGTTGTTAACTTATGTCTCCTATCATCTTGCTTGAGCAGCATTGCGGAGCTCTGGGAGTTGAGTTCTGTGATGAGACATGCAGCTGCCTGCATATCGTGCGGGCGTACGAAATGGCTTACTAAGAGCAATTGTGTTCTGACGTTCTCGTTTGTTCAGAGAAACTGTGGCAGAGGCAGGGGTGGAGAACAATGGCCTTGGACATAGGAACAGTGACGACGGCTTCGCTAAAGCTGCTGAAACGGAGTGCTATCGTTCGGTAAGAGACCTTATCGAAGTATGTGGTTCTTTGCCGCGTGCTGCAACGAGTGTATGGGGCGTACCAGAGTTCTGTGCGAAAGCATCGGCAACTCGAGCTTCTTTGCAACTTGCAACACTGCAGAAACACGATTGTGTCTGGAATAGTTCTCAACAGAGGGTTGTTGTTGTGGCTAGTGGTCAGCACAGTATGTATGCCGGCAGCTGCTTGAGACTGAGGAAGTTCCTGCAGTGCGCAACAGCTCCTAGATCTTGTTGCATCGCTGAGACCCTTGACTCCAACAAACGCATTACCATGCAGGTGTTTGCTGGAATCAGCTGAAAGCATGCGCTGTCTTGCTGATGAACCTCACGTGAAGGCCTGGGTAGTGTACAAAGATGGTATCCCTTTCACTGTCAAGTTTTCCACTGTAGAACGGATGTTTGAAGCGGCCCCTCAGGTGAGCTACAACAGGTCACGAGGTTTCATCACTTCCTCCAGCGCTATGACAGAAGCTAGCAATGCGTTTACATACCTGCACTCCATGTCAGAATCGAAGATGTGACTGTCTTCCTGCAGTGCCACAACGTGCCTCTGCCAAGGATGTTCCAGCCATGCATGTATTCAACAGCTTTGTTTGTATTAGCACAAAACACAGCCCTGCCTCACTCCTTCTGCTCTGTATGCTGTGTGCTGCTGCAGCTTGCCGCTGAGCTTCAGGCTACTGTTGCTCTTGACACCGGCTGTGACGAACCCCTCATCATCCTGCCTGTACAGACCATCAACATCCCCAGGGTCGGCGCCTTCAGCATCAGTCCCTTTGCAGGAGAGGTGGTCTCTGATCTAAGGGCGAACGAGTGGGCAGACCTGAGCAGCGAGGAGTTGGAGAAGAAGTGCAAGATCCTCGCCATCTGTCTGCTGTACACCATGCTGAGAATGGGCACCGATGTGAGTGGTGTGGACATGTACTGAACATACATTGTTTCTTGTTGTGAATATCATCTGCTTGCTAGTCATACATAGCTAGAGCATATGGATGCCAAGCGTGCCTGCCTGCGAACTTGGTACTTGCTTGTGGAAGTCCACACTGGGCGAACTGTACACTTGTAATTGTACCACTTGAACCGTTCAATGAGCTCAGCACTGCATGAGCTGCCACTTGTGCTGTACCTCACTCTGCTGCAGGAAGACACGGGGTATGTCAAGTATCTGCACAAGGACATAAAACTTCAGAATATCTGCTACAACAGGCAGGGTGACTACTTTGTGCTCATTGACTGGGGAGG
>JARWLF010000391.1:0-17165 GCA_029853055.1 Scenedesmus sp. KT-U
TTGGCTGCACAAAGAGGTGCCTTGGGCAAGAGTGCATGTAAAGTGATGTTGATAATCCACCACTGCAGTTGTGGTGGAGGTCTTGGGCTGGTTTGATTTCGATGAGGCTGCCAGCATAAAAACATGATTTTGTGAAGCTTTTGTAGTGTGAGCAGTGTACTTTTACCAGCAAACTTGCTGTACTTCTACAGTGCAATAACCCATACTATAGGCCACATGCACCAACATCCGCTGGCAGGTTCTATGCAGTACTACTGCATCATATGATATGATGGGCATCTGCATTTGGTGACCATCTCGTAGCCATGGCAGTACAGCAGTTGGCATAGATCGCTGGTGTTTGCTATGTCAGTACACTGTCGGGCACAGCACAGCAGATTCACTGATTGTCTGCATCATAGCTTGAGCGCCATCATGGCCTGAACTGACTGGCAGCAGACCGTTTGATTTGTACGGTGTTGATCCAAAACATCCGCAGTGCACTCGAGCAACATGTCAATCGTGGTCAGTGCTGTCGGAATATCCTGATTCAGATCGGTTGTCACCAACAGACATTCGTCGCTCGCGCATGAATCAGTACAGCATACGGTACAGCTGCAACGTTGGATCTACGACACATAATACCCTGTTATCCAAGCAGCGCAACAAACACAGGACACCGCTTTGCTATCTGTATGACATACTCTGACATGCTTTCTCTGCCGGGAAGAGCTAACAGTGGGTTCATCAGGCTGCTAATTCGCACAGACACGGAGAGGTTAGCTCAGGGGAAGGGCGATTTATGCGCGTTATGAGTAGATCGTAACGTTTACAGATCGTGTTCAGCACACACCGGGTTGTTGCCCCCGTTTAGCTCAAGCATGGCCTGTTGCCAACTCGCAGAAGTTCCGACTGCTGCTTTTCAGGTACTCGCCTGCAAGCATTCTGATGCATAGCAGCAACGATGCTGCTAGTGCTGCTAGCTTATCTGTGCTATACACGCTTTGTCATGTGGCCTCTGCAAGCAGTTTCTTCGGAACTGGAGGCTCCCTGCATCAGACTGCATGCAGTAGTGCTTGGTTGCCCTGCTTTGCAATGCAGATGGTACCAGTTAATCTTCTGTGTGAGATTAAATACGACACTAGAAAGATAGTCTGCTCCGTGTCTTCTGCTGCCGCGTCACAGGCTGTCCTGCACCTTCTGTCCTCTCAAGACCATGCTAGTCTACGTCAAGTCAGCAGATCAGTGTGTCAGACAACCACTCAGCATGTCCCGTGCATAATCATGCGCCTCCTCAACAGCAGCAGTACAGATCAGCTGCAGCACTGGTTTGAAGCGACCAGAAGGCTGCAGCATGTTGCAACAGTACACATCCGTCTAGCTGGAGAGATATCTGCTGAGGTTTTTGACATGGCAATGCAGCTGCTGGCAGAGCGGTTTGGGAACATCAAACAGCTGCATCTGCTGAATGCTAGCAGCAACAGCGCTGCCAAAATCCAGACCCTGCAGCCCATCAAGAACCTGTTACCCAGACTAAAGACACTGGTGTTGACAGGCTTCGAAGTGTCTCAGCATGGCATGCCCTGGGAACTCAAGCAGCTAGCAGCAGTGGCAGCAGCAGCTCAGGCCAAAGACACTCCTTGGCCACTGCAGTCACTAGTGCTTACAGCTGAATGGTCCAGCGGAATGCAGTACCCAGCTTGGTCAGAGTTTCCTACAGCGCTGTATGAACTGGCAAAGGCCTTTCCGCGCATGAGGCACTTTGAGATCAAGTTACCTTCCCTAGAGTATGACCTCATCAAAGGGGCCTCAGCAGAGACAAGCTTGTCATTCAATCCACCCGGGAAGTCCAACACCTACTGGCAGGCACTTCTGGTACATGTTGCAGTTGTGACAGTGTTCAATGCAGCACAGCAGATGAAATGCCTGGAGTCTCTGAGCCTTGTTGAGTTCCCAGATATCTGGGACCCCGACATGGGTTCAGAACCTGCTGCTGTAGTAATAGCAGCAACAGCACCAGCAGCAGCAGCAGCGGCTGTAGATGCCAGTCTCGACGGATGGCTGCCTTCACTGAGAGCAGCAGCAGAAGCCTTCATAACCATGGATGATTGCGGCATGTGGCTGCTCCAGCATCATGCTGCTCTCAAAGACGTGCACTACAGCACCATGTCACGTGAGCACTGGAGCATGTCATGGAGACAACAGCAGCATCAGACATTCAGCAGCAGCTATGTTAGCAGCAGCTGCGCTGTGACATCAGTGGCGACTGCCACTTGTGCCTGGTTTATCAATTCTGCATTCTTTGAGTCAGCTAGAGCATGGGATTTTTTGTTGGACAGCAATGGCAGCAGTAGCGCCAGGCTCATGAATGAGTCATTGGTGGCTGAGTATACCCAGAAATTAGCCCACTACAGCTCCCGACCTGTGTCCACAACCATGCGCCACATCATAAGCTGCAAGCTGGACCTGCAAAGAGACAGCCATATTGAAGGTCTTGCTGATCTACTGGGTGGAATGAAGTCCCTGAAACATCTTGAGGTGAGAGTCACACTATCATCGTGACCTGGTCATGCTTATCATTGATACCCACCTGCACAAAAGCTGCTGATCTTGCGACACTACAACGATTGCAATCATGTCAGTGTTGTGCAAATATCTTGTACTCGTCACAACACCAAATCGAGCTGGCTCTGACTTTCCGTAAGCGGCGGATATAGAGACACATAGCCCATGATAGAGCTGCATCATCTTGTTCACTGAAGTCTTCCAGCAAGTCTGCTACCTGAGCTGAACTATTCCCCAACTATGTGAGCACTCTATACTGATGCTTCTCATCGTGACCACTCTCAGTCTCTGGCGGTGTCACTGCAATGCAGGTCTCACTGCCCAATTACGATGATATCGAGCCTGCAAAGGCTATTGCTGCTGCTGACAAGGCAATAGCAGCCGCAGCAAATGTGCATGGCTTGCAGTCGCTCTACATAGATTCTCTGGAGCTGAGATTGCATGATGATCTGCTGCTGCCACTCACTGCTGCTGCTGGGGGACCCGGCAGCAGCCTAAAGAGTCTTAAACTTCTTGGGGGTTACGCAGAAGCACCAGCAAACCAGTCAAGCCGTCAGCCTCATGTGGACCGTCCAGCCTCAACTGAAGCAGAAGCAACCACAGCAAGGAAAGCAGCAACAAGCAGACTTCTTGATGAAAGTAGTAGGCCAAAGGGTCCACTCAAGGCTAACGCTTCTGGTGTGCAGGAGTTCACCGATGATTTTGGTGCATTGAGCATCGATCACGTGCCAACTGACCATGATATTGTGGGCTGCTTGTTTGCCTCAGCAATCAGGCACAACCCGTTCACAGCACTGCAACACTTATCAGAACTAAATGAGCTGATCATCAGCAGTCTAGGGGGGGCATCATCATTCAAACTGTATGTTGAACTGCTGCCGCCTACCCTGAGCCTTCTAGAAGCCACTGATCTAACCATTGTATCAATGGCTGAAGCTCATTGCACTGCACACCAGTCTGCTGTGTGTGCAACAGCTAGTGAAGAACCACAACTTCCTAATGGCAGCACAAGAGTACTGGATGTGGAACCAGCTCTCAAGCAGACAAGAGTAGTGTCAAGGTCTTGTTTGTCACTGCGCAAGCTACATTTGCGCAACTGTCACCTCAGTACTCCTAGTGTCCTTGTGAGCACCCAGCTTCAGGAGCTTGAATCGCTACATACCAGCTGGTCAGGGGGCTGGGTAGCGGCAGCAGCAGCTTGGCCCAACGTCAGAAAGCTGACATGGTCGCACCCACGTAATGATGTGCAGCTTGATTGGAGCAGTGACAGTCACGGTTATGGCAGCATAAGCGCTGAATCTGCACACAACAATGGTGACCTAAGTACTGCTACAAGCAGTTGGACAACAGTCGAGTCAGACTTCGAGTGCAATGCTGAAGCGACAATGCATCCTATGTCCAACACCAGTGACTCTCAGCACTCAGATTTAGATCCCGCCATTGAGATGCGGGCGTTTGTTGAAGAGCTCTCCAACGGCTTCCCCCATATCAGAACATTGGCATTGCGTGGTCTTCCTTACTTGTCCGTGGAGTTGCTGCAGCCCTTAGTGCAGCACATGAAGTACCTTGAGAGGGTAGAGCTGGGTGTCGACAGACTGTATGGAATGGCAATGCCGACATGTTCATATTCATCTGGTGCAAGCTGTGAGGGGAAGGGATATGATGCCAAAGCAGTTCAGCACTGGTTGCAGCAACAGCTACCTCAGGCAAGAGTTGTGGTGACTTGAGTAACTAGTATGTTTTACAACCAGTCTACATCATGCAACTGCCAGTCATGTTTTTGTCACCAGCTTCGATTCATCTGCGTGTGGCTCTGGTGCTTCCCATGTGGTTGTAGGTTTGATTAAGTAGATAAAATTGGCCTTTTGATTAGAACAGCAGTGGTAGAGTCTATCCCTGTCTTTGGTAGGTTGTCAACCGGATTGTAGGTGCCTACAAGCATAGAGTGTTCCTGTTGCTGGTGCACTACTTTATGATGTTGTTGTTGCCTCATGATGAGTATTGTTACTGTTCCTGGCAATGTCACTGACGTCACTGAGTCAGCCTTCCCATGCAAGGCCCTGAACCCTGCGTCATGTGATTGTTGCAATCGTTGTGCCATAATTAAAACAGTTGACAGTCATGACTCGAGCATAATCTCGTGACCGTGCACTACTGAGGCCACGACGTCTGGTTAGCATGAAACATTGTGCCCAGAGAGGTATACACAAGTATTCAGCACTCGAGCTTTGTAGCGATGGAACACAGACTGCACAGAACGGGTTTGTCGAGTGGTGAAGCACCATGCTATCACTTTGGTGGAGAGGTTGTTGGGCGAAGGTGCATGTAAAGTGATGCTGACTATCGACAACCGCAACGAACTTTACTTTAAGTTTAGTCTCTGAAGGAGTTTGGTCAGGGTAACCACTGAGGACCGTCCTGTAGTGTGGGCAGTTCTTGTTGCCAGCAAGTACAGTGTTGTCACCTGAACGGCTACATGCACCGGCATTCAATGGCAAGTCACTAGAAGTTCTATTCATGTCTTCATGTGCCATATTGCTATTGGCTGCCATGGTTGTGCGATGTCTGGCGTAGATTCATCAGGTTGACACTACTCAGCTGTTTTACAAGAGAAAAAGGGGACTGCATTACATGCATCACTGCAGCACTGTGGTGCTGTCACAACATGCTGTTACATGATTGGGCAATAACTGCAGCCATGCAATCCTCATTTTCGAGCACTGCAAGCAGACTGCTGTACTATACTCTGCAATCTGCAATCAATAATATAGCAATTGTGGTTCTGCAGCGACCTGGTTGATGCAGCAATCTGGTTGGTTCATCGTAGCTTGTCAAGCTTGCTCAGTGCCCCAGTGAGCATAAGCAGTCGAATCAGCACTACATCAGAGTGTTTCATTGCATGTGGCTGGTGCTATGGAATCAACCCGGTTGTTCCGAACGGAAACGCCACGTTTGCGTGCATGCGCCAACTAGTAGTTGCAGCGTGCAGCTGGAACGTTGGACCTATATTCCAGTCATATATGACGTCGACCGGTATTATTCTGTCATTCAAGCAGCACAACACACGCATGAAACTGCTTCGTAACTTCTATGCGACATTGTGACATACGTATATCGCTATTCAAACCAAGGCGGGTGTTTCACCAAGCTGCTGACACGCACAGACTTGGAGAGGCCAGCTCGTAGGGAGGGGCGATCTATGTGTTCTATTGAGCAGATCTGAACGTATACAGAGAACTGTTTGCCACCTCTTTGCTTGTTGCTCGCGTTTAGCTCAAGCATGGCTTGTTGCCAATTCGCAGATGTTCCGACTGCTGCTTTTCAGGTACTTGCCGCAGCTGACATGTCATCCTGTACAGCTCCAAACACTGTGATGCATAGCAATACCCATTCGGCTAGTGTTCTGCGTAGTTTGCGCTCTTCAAGCTTCCCTGTAGCATCTCTGAACAGTTGGTTTGGAACTTGAGGCTCCTTGCAGCAAGCTGTAGGGAGCAGTGCTTGATTGCCCTGCTCTACTATGTGAGTAGTGCTCTCACTAGAATCAGGAATAACACTGACAAGACAAATCAACGGCTTAATGTCTTCTGCTGTCGCATCACAGGCTGTCCTGCACCAGCTGTCTTCTCAAGATCATGCCAGTCTGCGTCAGGTCAGCAATGCAGTTTGTCAGCGCACAACACAGCATGTCCCTTACATAATCATGCGCCTCCTCAACAGCACCAGTACAGATCAGCTGCAGCACTGGTTTGAAGCGACCAGAAGGCTGCAGCATGTTGCTGCAGTACACATCCGTCTAGCTGGGGAGATATCTGCTGAGGTGTTTGACATGGCGATGCAGCTGCTGGCAAAGCGGTTTGGGGACATCAAAGAGCTGCGCGTGCTGGATGCTGGCACAGTCACGACTCTGCAGCCCATCAAGCACCTGTTATGCAGACTAAAGATACTAGAGTTGACGGGCTTTGCTGTTTCTCAGCATGGCATGCCATGGGAACTCAAACAGCTTGTGGCAGCAGCAGGTCAGGCTCAAGGCACGGCTTGGCCGCTGCAGTCACTAGTGCTGGCAGCTGAATGGTCCAGCGGAATGCAGCGTCCGGCTTGGTCGGAGTTTCCTGCTGCACTGCATGATCTGGCAACAGCCTTTCCGAGCTTGAGGCACTTTGAGATCAGGTTGCCGGCCTTGGACTACGCTATCATCAAAAGAGCCTCAGCCCTAACTACATTCTCATTTTATCCACCTGGCAAGTTCACCACCTACTGGCAAGCTCAACTAGTACAAGTTGCACTTGTGACATCAGTGTTCAACGCAGCACAGCAGATGAAGTGTCTGGAAGTGCTCAAGCTTGTAGAGTTCTCAGATATCTGGGACCCCGATATGGGTTCAGACCCTACCGCTATAGTGACAGCAGCAACTGCACCTCCACTAGCAGCTGCAATTGTAGACGGCAGTCTGAATGGATTGTTGCCCTCTCTGAGAGCAGCATCAGAAGCTTTCAAAACCATGGATGACTGTGGCTTGTGGCTGCTGCAGCACCATACTGCTACCAGGGAGTTGCGCATCAGTACAAAGTCACAGAAGCACTGGAGCATGTCTTGGCAACAGCAGCTGCAGCAGCAGTCTGTCAGTGCTCCTAGCAGCAGCTGTGCTAGCGGCTGCTCTGCTATGGGATCAATGTCAACTGCCTCTTGTGCCTGGTCCGTGGATCTTGCATACTTTGAGTCAGCCAGAGCATGGCGTTCTCTGCTTGACAGCGGTAGCAGCAACAGTGCCAGACTCATGAATGAGTCGCCGGTGGATGAGTTCACCCAGAAGTTGGCTTACTACAGCGCCCGCCCTGTGTCCTCTGTCATGTGCCACATCATCAGCTTGAAGCTGAACCTGCATAGAGACAGCCATGTTGATGGTCTTGCTGCTCTGCTGTGTGAGTTGAAGTCACTGAAGCACCTAGAGGTGAGACTGGCATCATGAGTTCATTAAACATGCATCCCTACGTCCAGTTATACTGTATGCAGGGATGCACTGTGCATGGGTACAGTTGATACCAAATGAGTTGGGGTGAACACGTGTTGCGCACTGACGGCACACTCACATTGCATGAAAGCTACTCTGCGGCTGTTGACAGTAGTTGACAGCTGATTGTAGTGTACAGCTGTTGAAAGTTGCGATGCAAAGTCCCAAATGTTGCGTTGTGCCCCGAGCAACCATATCAATCATTGCTTACTGAGGTGAGGGAGACGATCTTGCTGACACAATGCCCTGCAGGTCTCACTGCCCATGACCGAGGATTTGCAGAGATCCATTGCTGCTGCTGACACGACAATAGCAGCTGCAGCAGAAGTAAAAAGCTTGCAGTCACTTAACATCAGGACACTTAATCTGAGACTGCATAATGACCTGCTGCTGCCACTGACTACTACTGCTGGGGGACCTGGCAGCAGCCTGAAGAATTTGAAGTTGCGTGGGGACTTTGTGCAGGCACCAGCGGAGCCATCAGAGCATCAGCCTGGTCTACACCCGACATCTGCTGAAGCAGAGGCAGCAATAACAAGAACAGCACAGGCAGAAAGACCTCATGATGGCAGCAGCAGGCCGGTGGGCCACTTCAAAGGCTCCAAAGCTCCTCGTGATGTTCAGCGAGTGACAGCTGACGTTGGTGCTTTGAGCATTGATCAAGCACAACCTACCAATGCAAACGTCAGCAGCTCCCTGGCTTCAGCAAAGAGACACAACCCCTTTACAGCACTGCAGCAGTTCTCCTGCTTAGGCGAACTGAACATCAGCTGTATAAGCAGGGCATCATCACATGAACTGTATGTTGAGGTGCTGCCAGCTACCCTGACCATCATGGAAGCCAGTTATCTCACCATTGCATCAAGAGCTGAAGCCGGGAGTACTGCACACCAGTCTGCTGATGCAGCCTTTGGTGAAGAGACACGAGATCCTGTTGGCGGCACAAGATTGCTAGATGTGGATCCAGTTCTGCAGCAACCAGATCCAGAGGTCACCACACTGGCAAGGTCTTGTCTGTCCCTGCGCAAGCTGATTCTTCATAAGTGTTACCTCAGTAGTCCTGGTATCCTTGCAAGCACCCAGCTGCAGGAGCTTGATCTGTCACATACCAGCTGGTCAGGGGGCTGGCCAGCAGCAACATCAGCTTGGCCCAACGTCAAGAAGCTGACATGCTTGTACCCAGATGATGATGCGCCGTTCGGTTGTGGCAGTAACAATTGCAGCGAAGACAGCCGCTACGGTGACAGCATAGATATTGGATCTGCAGACAGCAGTGATGAGCTTAGTACTGCTACAAGCAGTTGGACCACTGCCGAATCCGACTGTGAGTACAGTGCAGAAGTGCCAATGCATCACACGGCTAGAACCAGTGACTCTCAGCAGGCAATTGTGGATCCCACAAGTGCAATGCTGCAGCTTTTTGAGGATCTTTCAAATGGCTTCCCACATATCAGAGCACTGGTGTTTTGGGATCTTCCTTGCCTGTCAGTGGAGGTGCTGCAACCTGTCGTGCAGCGTATGGAATATCTTCACATGATTGAGCTGAGTATCAACAGAATGTATGGCAGAGCAATGCCAACATGTTCATATTTGTCTGGTGCAAACTGGGAGGAGAGGGAAAATGATTCTAGAGCACTTCAGCACTGGTTGCAGCAGCAGCTGCCTCAGGCAAGAGTTGTTGTGACTTGAGCCAAGACCTGTGGGCCATGCGCCATGAGTGATGCAGAACACAATGGCTATTTACGTGGTCAGTATGTCGTCTTGGCATGCAGATGGTGTGATGTTACCATCATGCAGTTGAGCTTGAGAGAACCTCGTTTGGTCTAGCTAATGAGTGCATCGTGAATACTGTTGTTGGTCTTTATGGCGCATTGTGTGGCTTGCTGCTGCATTGCCACGGATGTGAGCAGGACAATTGCTGTTCAAGTGTTTCAAACACTATTGGCTGGCCGCCACATGGCACATGATGTGGCTTGTAGCGCACATGCATGAGTGGTGGCTTCAGGACTCGTTGTGATGGCTGATGAGACTCTTACATGGGAGGTGGTCTCTCCACTGAATCAGGACTGCTAGTCCAGTTATTGCTCTGGTCTACACTTCGTGATGTACAGGTTGTTCCTAGAGAGGCCGAGCACCAGCCTAAAAGCCTTCATTGCACTCTGGCGGGTCGAGACATATCATGGAGCAACAACACTATAAATCGGATGATTCAACAATGAGTGCAATAACATGATATGCCAGCAATCCATACTTGGCTGACATGTTGTTGTCATCATAAACTGATCAGATCTTGTATTCCTGGTGCCCTAAATGAGGCATGAGGGTTGGATCCTTCAGAGGATGCTGATGAAAAGTTCAGACTCGTTTGGGTAGATGCCATCTGATCTTTCATACGTGGTTACTTGACTCACTTGGCAAGGCTAGCCCTCAAAATTACATGCCTATGACCACAATAAATTGTTGCTGATACGCTACTGGACGTTACACTGTCATGTTTGTTGGGAGTGTACTGCCCGCAACACCAGCCTTGCCTTGCAACTGCTTAAGGTTAACCTTGCAAGTCCAATTGGACCCTAAGCCCTGCGCTTAATCGATTGTTCAACCGCTGCGTCACGCCCAAAAGAAGCTGAGAGTCACCAGGCTCTTGATAGTTGTTACCCACAGCATACGCTGTATTCTATCTTGATAGAGGTCTTATCTTGCTGATAACATTGTGCCCACAGAGTCAAAGTATTCAGGCTCGTGCTCGGCAGCGACGAGATACGCAGTGCACCAAACGCAGAGCCAATTTCAGTAAACTTGCTTTCCTATCGGTTCTTGAAGGTTGCAGTGCATCAGGTGGTGTCAGGCAGGGAGTCCTCAGCAGCATGGCTTGCTGCTTGCTTGCAGACATCCCGCCTCCCGCGTTTGAGGTGAACACCCTTCAGAGCTGTGAACAGAATGCACAGTACGGTTGTCGCGAGTCAAGAGCATCATAACTGTTGTTCTTCTTTGTCACCTTGTGCGCTGCTGCAAGCAAGTGCCGACATGGATGATTTTCTCTACACAGTACTAGTAGTACTACTACAAGTGCCGACATGGATGATTTTCTCTACACAGTACTAGTAGTACTACTACTGAGTGACTGCAAAACTGCGAGCACTGTCACGGCTTGACACCAACGTGTGTGTCTGTTGGAATGCGTCTCAGTATCACCTACTTATGTCTTTCTGTCTTCCATGACAGGTGGTTCTGCAACACCTCAGCCTACAAGACCATGCCAATGTACGTAGAGTCAACCATCATCTCTTCAAGCACACTACTCAGCATGTCCCCTACATCACCATGTCACTGTGTGCCAGCAGTACAGCAACCCAGCTGCAGACATGGAACCAGGTCACACAGCGCTTACAGCACGTCACCTGTGTTCATGTTCTGCTTGATGGGAAGTTAGCAGCAGGCATTTTTGAGCTCGCGATGCAGCTGCTGTCACAGCCCAGCCGCAACACCACAGAGCTACACTTAATCGGCATAAACTTTGAGTCGGTCATCATCTTGACCAAATTGCCATCATTGCAGCCTATCTCGTCCCTCATGCCCTATCTCAAGAAGTTGGTTTGCAAGGAGTTCAAGGCTGATGTCCCCTATGTAATTGGGGACCTAGCTAAAGCAGCACCATCAGGCAATCGCAGTCCCTGGTACTGCACTCAATCTGAATCCGTAAGGCAGAGACCACCATTCTTCACTGGTCAGAGTTCAGCAGAGGACTGCAGTGGCTGACACAAGCCTTCCCAGCTCTGCACCATCCAGACATCAATGTTCCATACATGCGTTGCCTGCCTCTTATCAGCAGTTCTGATGCATCAGCTGTGGCAGACGCTGATGTTATCAATGCATAATATGACCCCCCAGCTTCATCAGATGACTTCGGACATGTGCAGCTGGCAGAGGTGGCAGCAGTTGCAGCAATAGCCCGTGCAGTTCAGCAGCTGCAGCAGCTACAGATTCTCCAAGTTGCTGACATGCTGAATACCTGGAAGCAGGACCCAGCGGTGACTGTTGGCTATCATACTTCATGATGAAGTACATACAAGCACTGCCAGTGTCAGAAGATGATCTTCTGCATTGGTGTCAGCCACAACAGCACCACCAGCAGCCGCTGCAGTGGTCAATGCAACTCTCACTGGAGGACTGTTGTCCTCTGTGTCAGCAGCAGAAGCATTTGGCACATTGAATGAATGTGGCTGTTGGCTGCTGCAGCAGTACCTGGCTCTTAGGCAAGTTGCTATCAGTACTATGGATTATGAGTCCGAGTGGAGTTTTAGCTGGCACCGGCAACAGCCTGTTGGGGCACTCAGCGCACAGCTTAGCAGACCTGCTACATTGACTCGTGAAGAGCAGGCACCAGCAAAAGCTCAGCTTACATCCAGCGTCTCTTGTTGTGTGGAAGTTGCCTCCTACGATCTCACCAGGAGGATTCCACCAAGCTCACCCAAAGACAGCAGAGTGTCCATAGCGTCACGTTTTGTGATTCAGTTGTCTCAGTACAGCTCTCAGCCAGCTTCTGAGGTCGTGGCAAACATCAACAGCTGCAACATCACCATGTACTACCAAGCCTTGTCGGACGCTGGCGGCGTGGCTGATCTCCTGTATGGTCTGAGGTCCCTCAAACTTCTCAAAGTGAGTCACATCCATCCGGTGCGAATGGCATCCACATTGCAGCTTCATGCGTTTGAATCAAGCATTGGTTGGCAACCACATCAGGCTAGCAGCTACACGTCAGAGATCAGTTGACAGCAAGCTATTGCATCATGGTGCATGCTTTTGCTGGCCATGAGAACACTCAGTAGTATCATCCTACCAGCGACTGGTTTAGTCACATTACTCATGTACAGAATCATGTATGATTCCTTTATGGGTGCCCAGCTGCATGTCTAGCTTTGACATATTGAATTGTACCTTCCAAGGGCCCCATGCTTCCAGTGCACGAACCACTTGGCAATGCTCACGGTGTCAGTGACATAGGAACTTTCTTTGTCTGCTGTTTCAGGTGCTTTACAGGAATCCGTCAGCTGACCGGGATGCCAAGCAAACAGCACTGCCAGCAGCAACAGTCATCAATGCAGCAGCAGCCATGCAGAACCTGCAATCGTTGACTATCAGAGCAGCACACTGCAAGTTGCAAGTGTCAGATCCTCTGCTCCTGCCGCTCACTGCTGGTGCTGGAGGACCTGGCTATAGTCTGAAGCAGCTTGACTTGGTGGTGTGGCTTCAGCCGTCAATAACACCAAAAGCGGCAACGCCAGACAAAGCAAAACAAGGCAAATCCAGTGAGGGAAGTAGGATAGCAGGAGCAACTCAGCAGGGTGTAGAGAGATTGCAGCATATGGTGGCGTCAGTGACTCTTGGAAAGACAACTGGCAATGCAGTTTCAGCTGGCACTCCTGTCCTAGAGAACAACAGCACTTCAATAGGTGCAGCTGATGCAGCTGGGCTTTGCGTGACAATTCAAGCTGCTCAAGACATCAGCAAGCACAAAGCAAGCAGCAGTAACGATCCACACACAGACCATCATGATGATCTCCCAGCACAACACCACCACATGCCATGCTGGACAGAAGAAACTGCGTATCATGCCACACACAATCGTGATGTCAGGTGGCATCATGCATTGCGTCAGCTGGATGGGCTACGTGAATTTGCTATTTTGGGAGGCCCGGTGCTTGATCTGCCAGTACAGTCATTACCAGCCTCCCTGAAGGTACTCAAGGGCAGTTACCTCAACATCGATCACTCCACTGCTGCTGCAACTGCATCTGCACACGCATCTCGTGCTAGCAGCAGTCAGGCATCTCCAGGGCAATCAGAGTCGGAGTGTGTGGCAGATGCTCGACCAAAGCTTTATGAGCTTGATCTGCGGTGGTGTCAGCTAAGTAGTCCCAGCATACTTGCCAGCAACCAGCTACTACAGCTCAATCTGGACAGCAACACTTGGTCGGGGGGCTGGGCAGCAGCAGGAGCAGCCTGGCCTTGCTTCAAGAAGCTTACCTGGTATTCTAGTGGCGAGTTTGACACCACTAGCCGTCACACAAGCGCTAACCAACAAGCTGCGACAATTCTACGATCAATGTTGAGCAGCTTGGGTAGCAGCAATTGTGATTTGTTGAACTTGTCGGGAGAGACGCTATCGACTGCAGCAATTGCCAGGTGGTTCAGTAAGAGTGTGACAGTTGAGGACCCAAGCTTCAAAGACATTGCACTTGCATTTCCACACCTCACAGATCTCAAGGTTGAGAATCTGCCTTGGATGACGGTTGACCTTCTACAGCCTGTGTTGCATTACATGAAGGACTTACAGCAGGTCAGTCTGAATATATCAGGAAGAGGGGTGCGTATACAATTGGATACATATAGGTTGGTGTTGCTAAGGGATCGCACTAACAGCAAGACAACTAGTCGACTTTTGAAGCACCCTGACATCACACCGGTGGAACAAAAACTGGCTGAAGTGTTTCCATGGGCAAGAGTGTTCGTGGAGTGATAGTACCCCAGATGGCTGCTCTGAGATTTGAATGCTAACCGGCATATTCAGCTGCAGTGTAATGCTAATGTTGGATCGTTGGGCTGCGACGGCAGTTTGTGTCCGTTTGGTGTTGACAGCATCAGTAACAGATGTTCTAGTGCTTGTTGGACAGTGATCGTGTAACATATGCGGTTTGCATGAGGAAGTGCTTGTTAAACAGTGTATCAGGTGTGGCATGTGCGTTGCCCCCGAGCCATGTTTGCAACTTATCAACAACTTTTATGTACCTGAGTGGCGCTAATGGTCTTTTCGAGGAGTTATGACAGACTGGTTCCCATTGCTGCATGCCTGTGGCTTGCTTGAAGCAAGTGTGTTGGTGCTGGTGCGCCCCCGGATGCTGCTGTTGTTCCCGGCGACAACAGCCTGACCTGGCAGAAAACCTTGGACCCCGAGCCCTGCAATTGTTCACCGTTATGTTATCACCAAAATAGCTAAAAGTCAGCAGACTCAACTTCTTTCAGGCCACAACGTGTCCGTCGTCTGATTTGTATGAACATCGTGAACAAAAGGATTGTGTCCTGCAGCGACGTGCTGGTGCTCTGCAGCTAGAATCACGCAGTGCATCAAACATCACACAACTTGCATTTCTACTCGCGATTGGATACTACAGAGTGTGTTGCGTCAGATAGTTTCGGACAGCATATCCCGAGCAACATGGCTTGCTGCTTGTTCGCGGATATTCCGCCAGCAACGCTTCAGGTAAGGGCCCTTTTGGAAGCTGCTACGGCTTGCAGCGCAAGGCTGTTTTGCTTCAAAGCACTATCATTGCCTCAGCATTCAGCCACGTTGTGCACTGGTGCAGGCAAGCCTCGGCAGCGGCTTTGGGTGTTGTACAACAGTAGCTCAGTAACAGTAGTACACTGTACGCAGGCTGCAAACAAGCGTAACAGGCGTGCACTATCGAGATATGGTTTTGACGTGTCTATCCTCCGATATACTCACTGATGTTTTTCTTCCGTGACAGGTAGTGCTGCAACACCTCAGCCTACGGGATCATGCCAGTGTGCGGAGAGTCAACCGCCTTCTCCTCCAGCACACTA
Source organism: Scenedesmus sp. KT-U (assembly GCA_029853055.1). Classification (NCBI taxonomy): domain Eukaryota; kingdom Viridiplantae; phylum Chlorophyta; class Chlorophyceae; order Sphaeropleales; family Scenedesmaceae; genus Scenedesmus; species Scenedesmus sp. KT-U. The sequence goes on from JARWLF010000391.1 coordinate 15,155, forward strand.
CTCAGCATGTCCCCTACATCACCATGTCACTGTGTGCCAGCAGTACAGCAACCCAGCTGCAGACATGGAACCAGGTCACACAGCGCTTGCGGCACGTCACCAGTGTCCATGTGCTCCTTGATGGGAAGATAGCAGCAGACATGTTCGACCTCGCGATGCAGCTGTTGTCACAGCGCAACCGCAAGATTGCAGAGCTGCATTTGATCGGTATCAACCTCGATCCATTTAGCATCACAACCAGCGTCCCCTCACTGCAGCATATCTTGCCCATATTGGGAAGTCTGAAGGAGTTGGCTGTGGAGAAGTTCGCAGTTGATGTGCCCTTATGGCTCAAGGAACTAGCTCAAGCAGCACCATCAGGTGGTTGGCAATTGCAGTCTTTGTTGCTGCACCCGATCTGGAGCCACTCAGATGACTCGGATAATCCTGATCCTGAGATTCATTGGTCAGGGTTTACCACAGCGCTGCAGAACCTGACTCAAGCCTTCCCAGCTTTAGCTCATCTTGACATGAAGTTCCCGCGCCTGCGCTGGATGCCACTTCTCCACTACGACGAACCATCAGCCTATCAAGTTATGATTGCCATCAATGAAGCCTACGACCCACCGGGCTGTCGGGGCGATTACAGGCAAGGGCAGCTGGCACAAACAACAGCAGTCACAGCAGTAGCCAATGCAGTTCAGCAGCTGGAGCAGCTGAAGATGTTGAAGGTGACCAGCATGCCAAACATCTGGGAGATAAACCCCAAAAGTATCTGTGGGTATGAAGTGCGCACACACGATGCACCTTCTGCCTTGGTATCAGCAGCAACAGCACCAGCGGCAGCAGCCGCAGCAGTCAACGCTAAAATAGATGATGGTCTACTGTCCTCAGTATCAGCAGCAGCAGAGGCCTTTGGCACCCTGGATGAGTGTGGTTGCTGGCTGCTGCAGCAACACCCTTGCCTCAAGCAGGCCTCTATCAGTGTGGACTATGGTTGTACATGGGGTGTCACCTGGTATCGGCAGCAGCAGCAGCAGCCATCCACTGCAACTCTGCACAGTTGCAAGGCCCCAAAAGACGATCAGACCGCAACAGCAACAGAGCTTGCACCTGACATTGCCTGTTGTGTGGATGTTGCCACCTGTGACTTTATAGACAGGGTCCATTCAGAGGCACCGACAGACAGCAGCTCATCTGTAACATCACGTTTTGAGGCCCAGCTGTCTCAGTACAGCCATTGCGCTGCTTCCAGTCTTATGGACAACATGAGCAGCTGCAACCTGACATTGCCATACCAAGATGCTGCTAGTTTGGCGGATCTTCTGCACAACCTAAGGTCCTTGAAGCATCTCAAGGTGAGAGACAAGTCATCTTGCTTGCAGTATATCATTGCTGTCAGGCTGCACACTCTCACAACCATCAATACAGGGCAACTCGTATTCTTCATCTGTTGGCCGTGAGTAATATGGCTTCATCCAACACGTAGTGGCTCAAAAACTGCAGCTGTGTCTGCCCTCTACCGGCGACTGCCAGCCCTGCATGTTGTCTAGTACATCATCACTTGATTGACAAGGCTGATTTCAGCATTCTGATGGATGTTGACGAACTTTGTGTTGTGCTCTCCAGGTGCTATACAGAATTGGTTCAGTGGAAGCTGATGACGTTTCATCAATAATGCCAGCAATGAGAGTCATCAAAGCAGCTGCTTCCATGCAGAACCTGCAATCGCTTACCCTTGAGGCAGAAAGTTGTGATTTTGATGTGTCAGACCCTTTACTGCAGCCACTGACTGCTGCTGCTGGAGGACCTGGCTACAGTTTGAAGAAGCTTGATTTGTCACTGCACATTGAGAAGCCAACATCAGATGATATGTCACCAGCAGCAACTGCAGCAGCATCAGGGGCTCCAGCAGCAGAAGACGAAGCAGCATCTGATGAAGCCAGCCTGGGAGGAACATCGGCAACTACAACCCAGCGGGGTGCCGAGAGCCTGCAGCAGGTTGTAGCATGTATGACTCTTGGCACCACAG
>JARWLF010000392.1:0-30857 GCA_029853055.1 Scenedesmus sp. KT-U
CCGCGGGCACCCCCTGCGGCCCCGCGCGGCCTCTTGCGTTCAGCGCCCCAGGTCGTGCCCCGGCACCGGCCGCGGCGGGATCGGTTCGGCGTTCAGCGCGGGCAGCGGCTGCTGCTGCAGGCGACGCTCGATCTCGGTCAGCGCGGCCTCGAGCTGGGCATCCTCGCCGCGGAAGCTGGCGTGCGGCGGGTTGTCGACCTCGATGTCCGGGGCCACGCCGGCGCCCTCGATCAGCCAGCGCCCGCTGCCCACCTCGAACTGGCCGAATTCGGCGATGCGCGCGCCGCCGCCGTCGGCCAGGCGGTTGCGGTCCGACAGCCAGATCCCGGCGCCGGCGGTGCGGGTGCCGATCACGGGCCCCAGGCCCAGCGACTTGACGCCCGCGGCGAAGGTTTCGCCGTCGGAATAGGTGAGTGCATCCGTGAGCACCACCAGATGCCCGCGGAAGGTCTGCTGCATGTTGGTGTAGGGCGCGCCGCGCGGCGGCTGCCAGAACGCCCAGGCGCGGCGCAGCAGCTTCTCGATCACCCAGCTGTCGATGTTGCCGCCGCGGTTGCGGCGCACGTCGATGATCAGGCCCTCGCGGTCGAACTGGGCGTAGAAGTCGCGCACGAAGCCGGCCATGTCGCCGGCGCCCATGGCGCGCAGGTGCAGGTAGCCGACGCGCCCGTTCGAGGCCTCCTCGACGCGCGCGCGGCGGCCCTCCACCCAGTCGGTGTAGCGCAGGGTGCCTTCGCGGCCGGCGTCGATGGCGCGCGCCACCGTTCGGTGCGGTGCGGCCTGGCCGCGCTTGAGCTCCAGCAGCACCTGCTGTCCGGCCTGGTTCTGCAGTGCCCGCACCAGCTCGGCCGCGCTGCCGACCGGGCGGCCATTGACCGCCAGCAGCAGGTCGCCCTCGCGGGCATCGACGCCGGGCTGGGCCAGCGGCGCGCGCTCGCCGGGCAGCTCGGGGTCGCTGCGCAGGATGCGGGCGATGCGCAGGCCGCCCGAGGCCGGCTCGAACACCGCGCCCAGTCCGGCCGGGGCGGCGCCATCGCTGGCGCTGCGGTAGTCGCCGCCGCGCACCTGGCTGTGCAGCAGGCCGAGTTCGCTGCTCATCTGCGCCAGCAGGTCGTCCAGCTCCAGCCGGTCCTGCACCCGCGGCAGCAGGGCGGCGTAGCGCGTGCGTACGGCCTCCCAGTCCAGCCCGCGCATGGCGGGGTCGAAGCTGAACTGGCGGTGCATCGCCCAGGCGTCGTGGAACATCTGCCGCCATTCGTCGGCAGGGTCGATCGGCAGGCGCCAGTCGCCCAGTCGCACCGCGGCGCGGCCCAGGTCGTCCGGCGCCTTGGCGGCGGCGTCGATCAGCAGGATCTCGCCGGGCGCGCCGTTCTCGCCGCGACGCTGCAGCAGCAGGCGCTTGCCGTCGCCGGACAGGGCATAGCCGGCGAGGTTGGCCATCACCGTCTCCGGCTTGGCCGGCGCGTTGCCGATCGCCAGGCTGCGCAGCTGCGGCGCGCTGCCGGGCACGCTGTCGCGCTCCAGGTAGAACAGGTGCTTCTCGCCGATGGCGAGGTCGCTGTAGTTGCCGGGTGCCAGCGGCAGCTCGAACAGGCGCTCGGCCAAGCCCTCCCAGCGCGGCTGCGCTTTCGGCGGCTCCTTGGGCGCGGGCGGGTCCAGCTCGGTGGCGGGCGCGAAGGGGAAGCGTGCCTCGGGGTCCAGCGCCAGCGCGTACAGGCGGCTGCGGCGGTCGAAGAAGGCGCCGGTGTTTCGGTCGCCCCAGGGCCCGGGCACCGAGCTCTGGAAGTGGCGCTGGGCGATGAAGTACAGGGAGCCGCCGTCGCGCGCGAAGGCGGCCGAGGTGGTGGGGTAGCGGTCGCTGGTCAGCGTCTGGCGGCGGCCGGTCGCCACCTCCACCAGCACCAGCTGGGAAATCAGGCGCGGGCTGTCCACCCGCAGCAGGGCCAGCCAGCGGCCGTCCGGTGACCAGTTGACCTCGGCATAGGCGTCGTCGCGGGCGAACTCGGCGCGGTCGATCTCGCGGTTGGCGCCGCTGGCCAGATCCAGCAGGAACAGCCGCCCGGCGTTGTCGTCATGCGCCAGCCAGCGCCCGTCAGGAGACGGGTAGAGGCGCAGCCGGCGGGTGCCTTCATCGGCCACCAGCACCTGCGCGCCGGGGCTGCCGTCGGCGGGATAGCGCACGATCTCGCTGCGGCCCTCGCGGTCGGTGATCGCGAACACGTGGCGGCCGTCGGTGCCCAGCACCGCCTCGCGCAGGCGCGCGCCGGCCGGGGCGTCCACCTGCATCCGGCGCAGGCCTTCGGTGCCGGCCACCAGCACGTGGCCGCGCGCGCTCAGCACCGCTCGGCTGCCGTCGTGCGCCACCCGCAGTCCCTGCAGCTGGCGCAGCGGTTCGGTGAGCTGGCGCGGCATGCGCTGGGCGAAGTCGGAGCCCAGCCGGATCTCGATGCGGCGGTCGCTGCCGTCGCCGAGGTCCAGCAGGCGCAGGTCGGCGCCATGCTGGTAGACCACGCGATCGCCATGCAGGCTGGGCCGGCGCACCTCGAAGTCGGCATGGCGGGTCAGCGCCTGCGGCTCGCCCTGGCCGTCCCAGCGCCACAGGTTGGCCACGCCCTCGCGCTCACCCAGCAGCACCAGGCCGCCGCCGTGCGCCAGCGGCCGCTGCGGATTGCCCAGCCCCGGCGGGCGCAGGCGGACGGCTTCGGCCGTGGAGCCGAGCTGCCAGCGCCACAGCTGGGCCTCGGCGCCGCCGCGGTAGTCGCGGGCGTTGTCTGCGGTGACGCTGAGCCCGAAGCGGGTGAACCACAGCGCACCCTCGCCGGGCCCGAACGCGGCCTCGCGTGCATCGGCCAGCGGCAGGGTCTCGGTGGCGCCGGTCTGCGGGTCGACCAGCCGCAGCACCCGGCTCCAGGACGGCCCCACCACCGCCTCGCTGGCGTAGACCACGCGCCCGTCCGGTGCGAAGCCCTGCACCGCCACCCGCGTGCCCTCGAAGGACAGCCGGGTCGGCAGGCCGCCGGCGATCGGCATCGCATAGACCTCGGGCGAGCCTTCGTAGTTGGCGACGAAGGCCAGCGTGCGCCCGTCCGGCGAGATCGCCGCCTGCGATTCCTCCGCCGCGTGCGTGGTCAACCGCTGCGCCAGCCCACCCTGCGCCGACACCCGCCACAGATCGCCCTCGGCGGTGAACACCACGGTATCGCCATGGATCGCCGGATCCCGATACCAGCCCTCCGTGGCCCAGGCGGGCAGGGCGACGCACAGCAGCAGGCCGGCGGCGGCCGGTGAACGCAGCAGGGACATGGGGCTTGCCTCAGGCGGAAAGACGCCGAGGTTCCGTGGCGCCAGCCGCTAGGGCAAGGGTCGATGGTTGGGAGCCGGGATTCGGGATTGGGGATTCGGAAAGAGCGGACGGCCAACTCTCGCGATGCGTTCGGTGGCCGTGCTTCTAACGAATCCCAAATCCCAAATCCCAAATCCCGGCTTTCACTGCACCGTCCCCGCCTGCGCGCTGCCGCCGCCGGCGAACAGCTGCTCCAGATCGACCGGGTCGAAGTGGTAGTGCTGGCCGCAGAACTCGCAGATCACCTCGACGCGGCCGTCCTGCAGGGAGTCGAAAGCCTCCTCGCGGCCCAGCGAAAGCAGCATGCCGCCGACGCGCTCGCGGGTGCAGGAGCAGGCGAAGCGTAGAGGCGCCTGGCCGAGCAGGCGCACGCCCTCTTCGTGGAAGAGTCGATAGAGCAGGGTCTCGGCCGGAGTCGCCAGCAGCTCGGCCGGGCCCAGGGTGTCGAACAGGGCCTGCGCCCGCGGCCAGGCGTCGGGGTCCTCGCTGCTGCCGGGCAGCTGCTGCAGGATCAGGCCGCAGGCGTGCTCGCCGTCGGCGGCCAGCAGGATCCGCGTCGGCAGCTGCTCGCTCTGGCCGAAGTAGCCCTGGAAGGCCTGCGACAGGCTGTCGGCGTCCAGCGCCACCAGGCCCTGGTAGCGCTGCGGCTCGCGGCCTTCGCCGAGCGTGCTCTCGATGGTGATCGCCAGCATCGCGTCCTCGCCGAAGTGGCGGGGGTCCAGCGCCTCGGGCAGCGGCGGCTCGTAGCGGGCCAGGCCGCGCAGGCCGCCGTCGGAGTTGCACTCGGCGAACAGGGTGCGCAGGGCGCCGGTGCCGCGCAGCTGGATCGACAGCCGGCCGTCCACCTTCACGTGGCCGGTAAACATCGCCGCCGCCGCGCACACCTCGCCAAGCAAGGCCGCGACCGGCGCCGGGTACTCGCTTCGGCCGCGGATGGTCTGCCAGGCCGAACCCAGGCGCACGTGCACGCCGCGCAGGCCGCTGCGCTCCAGCAGGAAGCGGCTGAGCAGGCCGCCATTGGCCTCGTGCTCAGCTGCGGTGGTTTCGGATGCCATTAGGATTGCCGCCATGCCAAGGACAGCCCGCCATCATGGGGACGCACGCACACGCCCGCAAGCGCGGCGGCGACGTCCGTGGCTGCGCCGGCTGGCCCTGCTGCTGCTGTCGCTGGTGCTGCTGCCGGTGCTGGCGGTGGCGGCGCTGCGCTTCGTCGATCCGCCCAGCTCGGCCTTCATGCTGGCCTACCGGATCGAGCACGGGGCCTGGCCGCGACATCAGTGGGTGCCGCTGGAGCAGATATCGCCGCAGCTGGCGATCGCGGTGGTGGCGTCCGAGGACCAGCGTTTCCCCAGTCATCGGGGCTTTGATGTCGATGCCATTCGCGGCGCCCTGGAGGAGGCCCGCGCCGGCGGCCGTCGGCGCGGCGCCAGCACGCTCAGCCAGCAGGTGGCCAAGAACCTGTTCCTGTGGGAGACCAGCAGCTGGCCGCGCAAGGCCTTGGAGAGCGGCTTCACGGTGCTGATCGAGACGCTCTGGCCCAAGCGCCGGATCCTGGAGATGCACCTGAACCTGGCCGAGTTCGGGCCCGGCATCTACGGCGCCGAGGCCGCCGCCCAGGCCTTTTTTGGCAAGCCCGCAGCGGCGCTGGACGCGCGCGAAGCGGCGCGGCTGGCCGTGGTGCTTCCCTCGCCGCGGCGCATGGACGCGGCGCGCCCCGGCCCGCACGCCCAGCGTCGCGCCGCCTGGGTGCAGGCGCAGGTGCGCCAGCTCGGCGGCCCGGCCTACCTGCAGGAGTGCTGCGGCCCGCTGCCCGGTCCGTGAGGCCCTGTTAGCATTCCGGCTTGACCCGATCCTCGCCGGAGCCCGCGTGCCGCAGCGCCTCACCGTCGTCGTGCCCGCCTACAACGAGGGCGAAGGCCTGCGCGCCTTCCACGCCCGCACGCGCGCGGCGCTGGACGCCATCGACGGCATCGAGGGCGAGATCCTGTTCGTTGATGACGGCAGCCGCGACGATACCTGGGCGGTGATGCAGTCCCTGGCCGAGGCCGATCCACGGGCCGGCGCGCTGCGGCTGTCGCGCAACTTCGGCAAGGAGCTGGCGCTCACTGCCGGCCTGGATGCGGTCGAGGGCGATGCCGCCGTGGTCATCGACGCCGACCTGCAGGATCCGCCGGAGCTGATCGCCGATTTCGTCGCGCGCTGGCGCGAGGGCCACGATGTGGTCTACGGCACCCGCCTGGAGCGCGACGGCGAAAGCTGGCTGAAGCGCGCCACCGCGGCCGGCTTCTACCGGCTGATGGAAAAGCTTTCATCGACCCCGGTGCCGCGCGATACCGGCGACTTCCGCCTGCTGTCGCGGCGCGCCCTGGACGCACTGCGCGAGGTCCGCGAGCGCCACCGCTTCATGAAGGGCCTGTTTGCCTGGGTGGGCTTCCGCCAGTGCGCCATCGGCTACCACCGCGATCCGCGCCACCAGGGCAGCAGCAAGTTCAACTACTGGAAGCTGTGGAACTTCGCCATCGAGGGCATCACCTCGTTCAGCACGGTGCCGCTGCGCCTGGGCACCTATGTCGGCGGGCTGGCGGCGCTGGCGGCCTTCGTGTTCGGCATCGTGATCATCGCCAAGACCCTGCTCTGGGGCGATCCGGTGGCCGGCTACCCCTCGTTGATGACCGTGGTGCTGTTCCTCGGCGGCCTGCAGCTGATGGCCCTGGGCGTGATCGGCGAGTACCTGGGCCGGCTCTACATGGAGGCCAAGCAGCGCCCTCTCTACCTGGTCGACACCGCGCTGCGCCCGGGGGCGCGGCCGCTACCGACCGCGGTGCCGGCGGCCAGCCCGGCTGCGGCAGGCTGAGCCGCCGTGCAGGCTGAACTGAAGGCGCGCCTGGAGGCGCTGCTGGCCCGGTTTGGCGCGCGCGTGCGCGCCCAGATCGAGTCCAACCGCTTGAGCCAGCACGGAATCGACCCCGAGGACGTGGAGCAGGAGGTGCGCATCCGGCTGTGGAAGACGCTGGAGCGTGACCCAAATGCCGATCTCCCTGCGTCTTATATCCAGAGGACAGTGGCCAGTGCCCTGATCGATGCGGTGCGGCGCGCCCAGGTGCGCCCCTCCGAGCCCCTGCCGGAAACGGACGAGGGCGTGGTCGATCTGCCGGGGCTGGGCCACGGGCCGGACCGCAGCGCGCTGGACGCCCAACACGTCGAGCACCTGCGGGCCTGCATGCAGGCCCTGCCGCCGCGGCGGCGCCTGCCGCTGCAGCTCTACCTGCAGGGCTATGCCTTGCAGGAGATCGCCGACCTGACCGACCTCACCCTGGATGCCGCCCGCAAGCTGGTCTATCGCGGGTTGGACGAAATCAAGCAGCGCCTGCGCGCGCTGGGACTGGACGACTTCGATGACTGACGCACCCGCCCCCCGCCGACTTGCCGAGCTCTACCGCGCCGCCATGGCGCAGTCCCCGGCCGTGGACCCGCAGGCGCTGGCCGCAGCACTCGAAGGCCAGGGCAGCCGCGAACAGCGCGACAGCGTGCTCAGCCAGGCCGCCGCCCATCCCGCCCAGGCCGCCCTGCTGCGCACCCTCACCGACCTGCAGGCCGATGCCGCCCAGCTCGAACGCGAAGCCCGCGCCCTGCGCCGCCCGCGCCTGCAGCGCCTGCCAGCCTGGGCCGCCATCGCCGCCTGCCTCAGCCTTGCCGCCGTGCTGGCGCTGGGCTTCGGCCGCGGTGACGGACTGGATCCCGCCGACGGCAACGCCATCGACCCGGCACTCGCCGCCCGCGCCATCGACAACAGCGAGCGCATCAGCAGCATCAGCTTCGAGGGCTCGGCCCAGGCCGAGCGGCCCAAGTCGCTGTTTACCAGCGCTTTCGATTCCTGAGTCGCGCGGGTGCCGCAAACGAAAAACCCCCGCTTGGAGCGGGGGTTTTTCGTTTGCGGCCGGGATTCGGGATTGGGGATTCGGGATTCGCAACAGCGACAGGCTGCGGTGGCAGACGCGCTCGCTTGCACTCAGCAGACCAAGCGCTCGCGGCCCGTGAGGCTGGGATTGGGGATTCGGGATTCGGGATTCGAAAGATCCTGCTGAGGCGAGCCAGCGGGCCTGCGTCTACCAGCCCGGGTGTTCGCGTTCCGGGACCGGACTCCGCTACTTGCGCCCGCCGCCACGCCGGCCGCCGCGACTGCGGGCAGGCTCGGGCGCGCGCCGCACCTCCACGCGCACATGCCCGGCTGGCTCCACCGGGGTGCGCTTGATCTCGAAGGCCTTGAGCGATTCGAACAGCTGGCCTAGCTTCTGGTGGCCGTGGCTGCGCGGGTCGAACTCCGGCTGCAGGCGGCTGATCTGGTTGCCGACCTCGCCCAGCTGGGCCCAGCCGTCGTCTTCGGCCGCGGCATCCAGCGCCGTGCCCAGCAGGGCCAGCAGGGCCAGGTCGCCGTCGGCGGACGGCTTGGGCGCGTCCGCCTTGGCCTCCTCGCCGCTGAGCAGATCGGTGTAGACGAAGCGATCGCAGGCCGCCACGAACGGCCGCGGCGTCTTGCGCTCGCCGATCCCGATCACGTGCAGCCCGCCCTCGCGCATCCGCTGCGCCAGCCGGGTGAAGTCGCTGTCGCTGCTGACGATGGCCGCGCCCTGCAGCTGCTGGCCGTGCAGCAGGTCCATGGCGTCGATGATCATCGCGCTGTCGGTGGCGTTCTTGCCGCTGGTGTAGCGGAACTGCTGGATCGGCTGGATCGAGTGCTCCAGCAGCGTCTCCTTCCAGCGCCCGAGGTTGGGCGTGGTCCAGTCGCCGTAGGCGCGCTTGATGCCCGCCACGCCGTACTTGGCGACCTCGGCCAGCATGCCGGCCACCAGCGCGGCCTGGGCGTTGTCGGCGTCGATCAGCACGGCATAGCGGGGGGCGTCGGAGCGTGGATTCATGGCTTTGCTCGGCTCGTGGAGCGCACTCGCTGCCGCTTACTTCTTCGGCAGATACAGATCCGTAATCGTCCCCTCGTACACCTCAGCCGCCATGCCCACCGATTCACTCAGGGTGGGATGCGGGTGGATGGTGAGGCCGATGTCGCTGGCTTCGGCGCCCATTTCGATGGCGAGGCCGACTTCGGCGATCAGGTCGCCGGCGTTGGGGCCGACGATGCCGGCGCCGATCACCTTGTGGCTGGCCTCGTCGAACAGCAGCTTGGTGAAGCCTTCGGTGCGGCCCTGGCCGATGGCGCGGCCCGATGCCGCGTACGGGAACTTGCCGACGCCGACCTTGAGGCCCTTGGCCTTGGCTTCGGTCTCGCTGACGCCAACCCAGGCGATCTCCGGGTCGGTGTAGGCCACGCTGGGAATCACGCGGGCAACGAATTCGCTCTTGTGGCCGGCGGCGACTTCGGCCGCGACCTTGCCCTCGTGCGTGGCCTTGTGCGCCAGCATCGGCTGGCCGACCAGATCACCGATGGCGAAGATGTGCGGCACGTTGGTGCGCATCTGCCGGTCGACGGCGATGAAGCCGCGCTCGGAGACCGCGACGCCGGCGGCTTCCGCGTTGATCTTGCCGCCGTTGGGCGTACGGCCCACCGAGACCAGCACGCGGTCGAACAGGCTCGCCTCGGGCGCCTTGTCGCCTTCGAAGCTGACCTTGAGGCCCTTCTTCTCGGCGGTCACGCCGCTGACCTTGGTCTTCAGGTGGATGCCCTTGAAGCGCTTGGCCAGGCGCTGCTGCAGCGGGCGCACCAGATCCGGATCCGCGCCCGGCATCAGCTGGTCGGCCAGTTCGACCACGGTGACCTCAGCGCCCAGCGCTGAGTACACGCTGCCCATCTCCAGGCCGATGATGCCGCCGCCGATCACCAGCAGGGACTTCGGGATGTCCTTGAGCTCCAGCGCGTCGGTGGAGTCCATCACCCGCGGGTCGTCCCAGGGGATGCCCGGCAGCTTGACCGGCTGCGAGCCGGCGGCGATGACGGCGTGCTCGAAGCGCACGACCTTGGCGCCGTCGGCAGTTTCGACTTCGATCTCGTGCGGGCTGATGAAGCGGCCCGCGCCGGTGACCGTGCGCACCTTGCGCTGCTTGGCCATGCCGGCCAGGCCACCGTTCAGCTGCTTCACCACCTTTGACTTGTAGGCGCGCAGCTTGTCGAGGTCGATCTTCGGCGCGCCGAAGCTCACGCCGAAATCCTCGCCGTGCGCGGCTTCGTCGATGACGCGTGCTGCGTGCAGAAGCGCCTTGGAGGGGATGCAGCCGACGTTCAAGCAGACGCCGCCGATCTCCGGGTAGCGCTCGATCAGGACCACGTCGAGGCCGAGATCGGCGCCGCGGAAGGCCGCCGTGTAGCCGCCGGGGCCGGAGCCCAGCACCGCGAGCTGGCAGCTGTAGTCGGCCTCGCGGCCGCTGGCGCTGGCGGCCTTCGGCGCAGGCGCTGCAGGCTGGGATGCGGCGGGCGCGGCTGTCGGTGCAGGCGTCGCTGCGGGCGCAGGTGCCGCCGCAGGCGCCGCCGCAGGCGCAGGCTTGGCCGCGCCGGCCTCTTCCACCCGCAGGCGAGCGATCACGCTGCCCTCGCTGACCGCATCGCCCACCTTGACCGTGAGCGCCACCAGCACGCCGGCGTGCGAGCTCGGCACCTCCATCGTGGCCTTGTCGGATTCAAGCGTGACCAGGCCCTGGTCCTTGGCGACGGTGTCGCCGGGCTGGGCCAGCAGTTCGATCACCGGCACCTCGCTGTGGCCGCCGATGTCGGGCACCTTGATCTCGATTTCCGTGCTCACGCCTGCTCCCGGGTTCATTGATAGCCCAGCGATTGTAGCGGCAGGGCGCCGACCCGCCGCCAGCGTACGGGCTGGTCTGGCAGTGGTCCGGGCCATGCCCTTCGGCCTTGGCCCGCGCTGTCGCCTGCGGCTACCCTCGGCGGCCCTGATCGCCCCGTCCGGAGACCGCGCCCATGCGCCGCCTGCCCTCGTTCTTCAGCGCGCTGCTGGCCCTTGGCCTGCTGCTGCCCGTGTCCGCCCTGGCCCAGGCGCCAGCGCAGCCGCTCGACCTCGAACAGATCATGCACGACCCGGCCTGGATCGGGCCGCCGGTGGAGGCGCCGCACTGGTCGCTGGACGGCGGCAGCGCGCTGTTCCGGTTGAAGCGGGCGGACAGCCCGCTGCGCGATCTGTACCGGGTGGGCTTCGACGGCAATCCGATGCGCATCGTCGACGACGCCGAGCTGGGCGCGGTGGATGCGCCGGATCCGGTGTTCGACGCAAGCCGCAGCCGCGCGCTGTTTGTGCGCGAGGGCGATGTGTTCCTGCGCGACCTGCGCTCCGGCGCGCTGCGCCAGCTCACCCGCAGCGAGGCCAACGAGCGCAGCCCGCGCTTCATGGCCGACAGTCGAGTGATGTACCGCGTGGGCAACGACTGGATCGTGCACGAGCTGGACACCGGGCTCGCCGCACCCGCTGCCCTGCTGCGCGCGGAGAAGGACCCGGCCGAGCCGCCCAAGGCCGACGACCTCCGCGACATGCAGCTGCGCCTGATCGCCACCCTGGCCCGCGAGAAAGCGTGGCGCGAGGCCCAGGCCGCGCGCGAGGCCGAGCTGCGGCGCGCGCTGGATGCCCGCCTGCCGCCGCCGGTCTACCTGGGCGATGCGGTCACCATCGCCGACACCGCGCTCAGCCCGGACGGGCGCTGGATGCTGGTGGTCACCCAGCCCAAGGGCAGCGAGCCCGGCCGCATCGGCAAGATGCCGAAGTACGTCACCGAGAGCGGCTACGAGGAAACCGAGGACGTGCGCGTGCGCGTGGGCCGCAATCCGCCGGCCGGCCAGGCCCTGGTGCTGGTGGACCTGGGCGACGGCAGCCAGCACGCGCTGGACCTGAAGGCCCTGCCGGGCATCGAGGTGGACCCGCTGGCCGAGCTGCGCAAGGCCGCCGGCAAGGACGCGCTGAGCGGCCCGCGCCCGCTGCGGGTCAATGCCATCGAATTCAGCAACGACGGCGCCCGCGCGGCAGTGATGCTGCGCTCCGTCGACAACAAGGACCGCTGGATCGCCGAGGTCGAGCGCGAGGGCAGGGCGCTGCAGACCCGCCACCGCCTGACCGATCCGGGCTGGATCAACTGGGCCTTCAACGAGTTCGGCTGGCTGCCCGACAACCGCACGCTCTGGTACCTGTCCGAGGAGGATGGCCACAGCCACTTCTACACCCGCCGTGGCGGTGAGCGCGCGCGCCAGCACACGCGTGGCCCCTGGGAGTTCTCCGAGCCGGTGCTCTCGGCCAATGGCCGCAGCGTGTACGCGCTGGCCAACCGCGCCTGGCCGGGCAAGTACGAGGTGGTGCGGCTGGATCTCGACGGCGACCGCCTCACCGAGCTGACCGACCTTGGCGGCGTCAACGGCTTCGTGCTGGCGCCGGATGAATCGCGGATCCTGGTGCACTACTCGCGCCCTCACCTGCCGCCGCAGCTGGCGGTGATGCAGGCCGACGGCAGCGGCTTCGCCGCGCTCACCGACACCCGCAGCGAGCGCTTCCGCGCCCAGGCCTGGCTGGAGCCGGAGTTCGTGCAGGTGCCCTCGCGCCACGGCGCCGGCACCATCTGGGGCAAGTACTACGGCCCGGCCCAGCTCGAACCCGGCAAGCGCTATCCGATCGCGCTGTTCGTGCACGGCGCCGGCTACCTGCAGAACGTGCACCTGCGCTGGTCGCAGTACTTCCGCGAGCAGATGTTCCACCAGCTGCTGGTGGAGCAGGGCTACATCGTGCTCGACCTCGATTTCCGCGCTTCCGCCGGCTACGGCCGCGACTGGCGCAACGCGATCTACCGGCAGATGGGCCACCCCGAGCTGGAGGACTACATCGACGGCGTCGAGTGGCTGGTGGCCGAGCGCCAGGGCGACCGCGGGCGGGTCGGCATCTACGGAGGCAGCTATGGGGGCTTCATGGCCTTCATGGCCATGTTCCGCGCGCCCGAGGTCTTCCACGCCGGCGCCGCGCTGCGTCCGGTCACTGACTGGGCGCAGTACAACCACCCCTACACCTCGAACATCCTGAACACCCCGGACATCGATCCCGAGGCCTTCCGCAAGAGCTCGCCCATCGAGTACGCGGAAGGCCTGCAGGGCCACCTGCTGATCAGCCACGGCATGATCGACGACAACGTGCTCTACCAGGATTCGGTGCGCCTGGCTCAGCGCCTGATCGAGCTGCGCAAGGACAACTGGGAGCTCGCCAGCTACCCGCTGGAGCGCCACGGCTTCGTGCATCCCGAGGCCTGGTTCGACCAGTACCGGCGCATCTTCAAGCTGTTCGAGCGCGTGCTGAAATAGCCCGCACCCGCGGCACGGCCGGCCGGCATCGTGCTGCCGGCCGTGCTGCAGGGCAGCATCGGTCGAAAGTACGGCAGCGCATGCCGGGGGTGCCGGGTAGAATCCGCGGCTTCCCTGGTTCCCGCGAGTCCGGCCCATGACTGCAGCAGCTCCCGCCGCCAGCGGCGGCAAGAACAAGCTCTATCCCAGCGCCGACGCCGCGCTCAGCGGCCTGGTCGCCGACGGCCAGACGCTGGCCGTGGGTGGCTTTGGCCTGTGCGGCATCCCCGAGGCCCTGATCGCCGCCCTGCGCGACTCCGGCGTCAAGGACCTCACCGCGATCAGCAACAACGCCGGCGTCGACGGCTTCGGCCTGGGCCAGCTGCTCAGCACGCGCCAGATCAAGAAGATGATTTCCAGCTACGTCGGCGAGAACAAGGAGTTCGAGCGCCAGTACCTGGGCGGCGAGCTTGAGCTCGAATTCAACCCGCAGGGCACCCTGGCCGAGCGCCTGCGCGCCGGCGGCGCCGGCATCCCGGCCTTCTTCACCCGCACCGGCTACGGCACCGTGGTCGCCGAGGGCAAGGAGACCCGCCAGTTCGAGGACGGCCACTGGTACGTGCTGGAGACGGCGCTCAAGGCCGACGTCTCGCTGGTCAAGGCCTGGAAGGCCGATCGCGCCGGCAACCTGGTGTTCCGCAAGACCGCACGCAACTTCAACCCGGCCTGCGCCATGGCCGGCAAGGTCTGCGTGGCCGAAGTCGAGGAGCTGGTCGAGATCGGCGAGATCGACCCCGACCACGTGCATCTGCCGGGCATCTACGTCGACCGCATCGTGGTCAACCCCAGCCCCGAGAAGCGCATCGAGCAGCGCACCGTCCGCGCGGCCTGAGGCCGCCCACGCATCGAAACCCCGCGCGCGCCGGCCGCCCGGCGCCGCACACAGGAGAACCGCAATGCCCTGGACCCGCGACGAGATGGCGCAGCGCGCCGCCCGCGAACTTTCCGACGGCGCCTACGTCAACCTCGGCATCGGCCTGCCGACGCTGGTGGCCAACCACATCCCGGACGGCATGGACGTCTGGCTGCAGAGCGAGAACGGCCTGCTCGGGATCGGGCCCTTCCCGACCGAGGACGAGGTCGACGCCGACCTCATCAACGCAGGCAAGCAGACCGTCACCGCCCGCGCCGGCGCCAGCTATTTCGGCAGCCACGACAGCTTCGCCATGATCCGCGGCGGCCACATCGACCTCGCCATCCTCGGCGCCATGCAGGTCACCCACCGCGGCGACCTCGCCAACTGGATGGTGCCCGGCAAGATGGTCAAGGGCATGGGCGGCGCCATGGACCTGGTGGCCGGCGTCAAGCGCGTGGTGGTGCTGATGGAGCACACCGCCAAGAGCGGCGAGCACAAGATCCTGCCCGAGTGCAGCCTGCCGCTGACCGGCGTCGGCGTGGTCAACCGCATCATCACCGAGCTGGCCGTGCTCGACGTCACCGCCGAAGGCCTCAAGCTGGTCGAGCTGGCGCCCGGCGTGGAGTTCGAGGAACTGGCGGCCAAGACCGGCGTGCCCGTCCTGCGCTGATCGCAGGCGACCGCAGCTCGAAGACCGCGGTCGCCTGCGAGCAGCCTTCTACAAAGTGCCGGCCCCTCGGTCCAGCGGCTCGCCGAAGCCCGCTCTGACGAATCCCGAATCCCGAATCCCGGCTCTTTGTAGGAGCAAGCCGGCTCGCGACGCCCATCGCTGATGCCTTGCCAGCGGCCTGTCGTTTGCAAGCGGGCTCCCACAGAGAGCGGGCCCCTCGGTCCAGCGGCTCGCCGGAGCCCGCTCTGACGAATCCCGAATCCCAAATCCCGAATCCCGTCTAAAGTCGCGACTCCTGCCAACGGAGCTTCGCCGTGCGCCAGTCCTTGTTCGCTGTCCTCTGCCTTGTGCTGTTCGCCTCGACCAGCGCCCGCGCGGACTCGGAGGTTTCGTTGCCGCCCAATAGTGCCGAGGTGCTGGCGCAGGCGCCGGCCGGGGCGTGGCGGGCGGTGGATCCAGAGCGCCTGGCGCTGCTGGAGTTGGCATCCGGCACGGTCTACATCGAACTCGCGCCGCAGTTCGCTCCGGCGCACGTTGCCCAGCTGCGCGAGTTGATCGGGCAGGGGTATTTCGATGGCCTGGCCGTGCTGCGCTCGCAGGACAACTACGTTGCCCAGTGGGGTGATCCGCTGGCGGACGCGGTCGATGCGGACACCCGACGCGAGCCGCCGGCGCGGCTGGCTGCGGAGTTCGATCGCAGCAGCGAGGGCCTGGGTGCATTCACCCCCAGCCCGGACGGCGACCTGTACGCGCCGCAGGCGGGCTTCATCGAGGGCTTTCCGGTGGGGCGTGATCCGGAGTCCGGGCGCAGCTGGCTGGCGCACTGCTACGGCATGCTCGGCGCCGGCCGCGACAACGATCCGGACAGCGGCAGTGCCGCCCAGCTCTATGTGGTGACCGGCCATGCACCGCGCCATCTGGATCGCAACGTCACCCTGCTCGGGCGTGTGCTGGAGGGTGTGGAGCACCTCTCCAGCCTGCCGCGCGGGGCCGGTGCGCTGGGTTTCTACACCAGCGAGCAGGCGCGGCCGGCGGTGCGCTCCATGCGCCTGGCCAGCGCACTGGCGGCGGACGAGCGGCCTGCCTTCGAGGTGCTGCGCACCGATTCCGACAGTTTCCGCGCCTTCATCGAGTCCCGCCGGTTCCGGCATGAGGCCTGGTTCGCGCACCCGGCCGGGCGCATCGAGGTGTGCAACATCGCCGTGCCCACGCGGCGGGCGCCCTGATGTGACAGTCGTCAAGATGGCCGAGGTCTTAGCACGATTTGGCCATATGCCCGAAAAAAACGCTGGCAGGCTTGACACAAACCGGCTAGGGTCGATCCGTCGCGACATATGACGCGATGCACCAAGGGCCGAGCCCCATCCCCGCGGGGGATGCGCAGCCCGGTCCGGCAAGTCCCCCGCACCACCCGAAATCCCCGGGCGCGCAGGCGCCCAAACCCGAGGTCACGACCATGAAATCGATTACCACCGGCAATCCGTGTACTGCCATGTCCTTCGTAGGCGGTTGGGGCTTTACCAGCGCCAATTGGTATCTCCTCGACAGCAGCCTCCAGCGCCAGCCCTTGCGATCTCCCGGAACGACATCATGACCCTGACCCAGCTCCGCACCGTACTCGCCATCGTCGACTCCGGACTCAACGTCACGCTCGCCGCCGAGCGCATCCACGCCACCCAGTCCGGCCTGTCCAAGCAACTCCGCCAGCTCGAATCCGGGCTCGGCTTCCGTCTCTTC
The DNA here is from genome assembly GCA_029853055.1 of Scenedesmus sp. KT-U. Lineage (NCBI taxonomy): Eukaryota > Viridiplantae > Chlorophyta > Chlorophyceae > Sphaeropleales > Scenedesmaceae > Scenedesmus > Scenedesmus sp. KT-U. Next base: position 15,932 of record JARWLF010000392.1, read on the forward strand.
AAGCGCCGTGGCAAGAGCCTTGAAGCACTGACACCCGAAGGCCAGGAAGTCGTGCAGCGCGCCCGCCGCATGATTGCCGAAGCCGAACAGATCCGTGCGCTCGCGCAGAGCCTGAAGCGCGACAACGGCGGTGTCCTGTCCATCACCTCCTCGCCCACGCTCGCGCGCAGCATCCTGCCAGCGGCCATGTCGGTCCTGCAGGCCGAACAGCCGCAGCTGGTGATCCGCCTGCGCCATGCCAGCCGTGAGGATGCGCTCACCCAGCTCGCCACCGGCGATACCGATATCGCCCTGGTCAGCACCTCCACCGATGTCCCGCCCGGCCCGCTCGCGGTGCCCGTGCTGCGCTGGCAGCGGGTGGCGGTGGTGCCGCGCAACCATCCGCTGGCCGAACTGCGTCGGGTGAGCCTGTCCCAGCTCGCGCGCCATCCCCTGATCAGCTACGACTCGACGCTTGACGAGCGCTCGAGCCTGCGCCGTGCCTTCGCCTCCGCCGGGTTCAACCTGCGCGTCGGCTGCACCGCCCAGGACAGCGAGCTGATCAAGGGCTACGTGCGCCGTGGCATGGGCGTGGGCATCCTCGCCGAGCTTTCGCTCGACGAGAACGACACCGACCTCGTTGCCCTGCCGCTTGGCCACCTGCTGCCGATCTGCACCACCTGGGCCATGCCCCGCACCGACCGCGCGCTGTCCGCACCGGTCGAGCGCCTGCTGGCCCTGCTCGCCCCGCACGGCGACCGAGTGGCCGTGCGCCGCTGGCTCGCCGGCGACCGCCGCAGTGGCCCCGCACCGCTGGAACCGGATCAGGTCCCGGTCTGGCAGCTGCAGCGCCCCAACCCGACCGTGAGCTCGCGGCCGGTGTTGGCTGCGGTGTGTGCTTGAGGGGCCGGGAGTCGGGAATCGGGAATCGGGATTCGTTTGGAGCAAGCAGCCTGCAGGTTCAGCGCCCTCGCTCAATCGATTCCTCGATGTGATTACGGTTCTCTAGAGCTCCCTAAGGTTCATCGAAGCATCGCTCTCAAGCCCCTCTCCCCTCGTGGGAGAGGGGTTGGGGAGAGGGGGCGAACCCGCCGCCAGCCTCGAATTTCCCCGCTTTTTGGCGCTCCCGTTCGCTCATCCAAGCGCCACTCACAAGACCCTCTCCCCTCGTGGGAAGCGGAGGAGAGTGTTTGGCGGCTGCCGGTGGCAGCCGACACACAACAAAGCCCCAGCGAAACGAAAGCAGGTTGAATCTCACCCCAGCCTTCGATTCACGCGCTCTCAGTTCGCGTCTGGCGCGACGTAGCCCGCGACCGCATCCGCGCCGTTGCCAAACAGGAACTTCTCCATCTGCTCGCCGAGGTAGGCGCGGTGCTTGGGGTCCAGGGGGGAGAGGCGGTTTTCGTTGATCAGCATGGTCTGGTGGGCCAGCCATTCGGCCCACGCGGGTTTTCCGATCTCGTTGAAGACGCGCTTGCCGAGCTCGCCCGGCCAGGGGGCGAAGTCGAGGCCTTCGGTTTCGCGCTGGTGCTTTACGCAGAACACGGTGCGGGGCATGGCAGGCTCCAAGGGGGGGGTCAGTGGTCGGTATTGGCCGCGCGCGTACCGCCGGCGGCCTGCAGCTGTTCGGCCAGCAGTTTGCGCACGGGTGCGGGCAGGCCAAGTGATTGCAGCGTCGCCGGGGCGAACCACTCGCGCTGCGGCTCGTTGCTGCTGGCTTCGCCGATGCGCTCGATCGCCCGCGCGCGCCAGCGCAGCGGCTGCACGTCCAGATGGTAGTGGCTGAAGGTGTGGCGGAAGCCGGGCAGGCTCTCGGGCGCGCCGTCCAGACGCGCCGGCAGGGCAGCCGCAGCCGCATCCACGTCCGTGTCCTGGGCGCACTCCGGCAGGCTCCACAGCTCGGCCCACACGCCGCGCGCGGGCCGTCGCTCCAGCAATACGCGGCCCTGCGCATCGACCAGCATCAGCATGTGCGTGCTGCGCACCGGGCTGGCCTTGCGCGGGCGCGCCACCGGTAGCAGTGCGCTCAGGCCCTGCGCATGCGCCGCGCAGTCGTCGCGCAGCGGGCAGAGTAGGCAGGCCGGCTTGCCGCGGGTGCAGACGGTGGCGCCCAGGTCCATCTGGGCCTGCGTGTAGTCGGCCAGCTGCGCCTGCGGCAGATGCGACTCTGCCAGTTCCCACAGTCTCCGCTCCACCGCCGGCAGGCCCGGCCATTCGGCGATGCCGTGGTAGCGCGCCAGCACCCGCCGCACGTTGCCGTCGAGGATGGGGTGCGGCTGGCCGCGGGCCTGGGCGAGGATGGCGCCGGCGGTGCTGCGGCCGATGCCGGGCAGGGCCATCAGCGCCTCAAGGGTGTCCGGGAGGTCGCCGTCGTGCTGCTGCAGGCAGAGCTGTGCGCTGCGGTGCAGGTTGCGGGCGCGGCTGTAATAGCCCAGGCCCGACCACAGGCCCAGCACCTGGTCCAGCGGCGCCTGCGCCAGCGCCGGCAGCGTCGGCAGCGCGTCGATGAAGCGCTGGAAGTAGCCGATCACGGTGCCGACCTGGGTCTGCTGCAGCATCACCTCCGACAGCCAGACCCGGTAGGGCGTGCGCGGGTGCTGCCAGGGCAGGTCGTGGCGGCCGTGCTGCGCATGCCAGCGCAGCAGGCGCTCGGCCAGCGGCTCAGCCGCCATCGGCATCCTCGACCAGCTCGATGCGCAGGCCCTCGATGCGCAGGCCGCCGCTCTCCAGCAGGGGCAGCCGCGCCTCGCCGCGCAGCGGCGGCAGCAGGTCGGAGCCGGGCTGGGCCAGCCAGGCCAGGAATCGCGAAGCCTCGGTCTCGAAGCGGCTGTCCAGGCTGCCGCGACGCAGCGCCAGGCTGAGCGGCCCGACCAGGCCGGGGCTGCCGCGGAAGTCGGTGGAGATCTCGATCTCGCTGGGCGTGCTGGCGGCGCCGTTGCCTCCCGGGTAGTCGGCCGGCAGTGCCGGCCAATGCTCGGGCCAGTGGCGGCTGCGGCCGCTCAGGCTGAAGCCGAGGCGATGTGGATGGTCCAGCTCCAGCTGGCCGTTCAGGCGCAGCAGTTCGGACTCGCCCTCGCCGCCCAGTCGCAGGGCCAGCGGCGACAGGTCGATCGGCATGCCGCTGGCGTGCATGCGGCCGCCGGCCTCCAGCGACAGCGGCAGCTCCAGGCTGCCGTCGACGTAGTCGAAGCCCAGCGCCAGCCGGAAATCCTCGCCGGGCAGCAGGCGCGACAGCCGCAGCTGCACGTTCTCGATGCGCCAGGCGCCGCGCGCGCGCGTGACCACGCTGCCGTCCTCGATCCTCAGCTCGGCCGACAGCCGCGGCAGCTGCAGCGGCCGCGCCGGCCCGGGCGTGCTGGGCTGCGCCGCCAGCCAGGCGTTGAGCGCATCGCGGTCCAGCCGCGGCCGCTGCAGGCGCAGGGCCTGCAATTCGATCTCGGCGCCCCACAGGCTGGACCAGGGCAGGGCCAGCTCCACCCGCTCGGCCACCAGCAGCGGCCGCGCACCCGGCTCGCTGCGCGCCTCCAGCCCGCGCAGCACGATGTTCAGGTCCGGCCACAGCGAGACATCCGCCGGCGACGACAGCCGCAGGCTCAGGCCGGTGGCGGCCTCGGCCTGGCGCAGCAGGGTGGCCGACAGGTATTCCGGCTGCATCAGGTGCCGCAACAGGGCCAGCAGCAGGATCAGGCCGACGATGACCGCGCCGGCGTACAGCGGCCAGCGGCTGCGTTTGGCCGCTGGCGCGTTCACGCGCCGAGGCTCTCCGGCAGCAGGGCGTCGACGAAGGCGGCGGGGTCGAACTCGCGCAGGTCGGCAGCCTTCTCGCCCAAACCCACGAAGCGGATCGGCAGGCCGAATTCGCGGGCCAGCGCGAACACCACGCCGCCCTTTGCTGTGCCGTCCAGCTTGGTCACCACCAGGCCGGTGACGCCGGCGCTGGCGCGGAACTGGCGCACCTGGTTGACCGCGTTCTGGCCGGTGGTGCCGTCGATCACCATCAGCACCTCATGCGGCGCTGCTGGATCCAGCTTGCCCAGCACGCGGCGGATCTTGGCCAGCTCGTCCATCAGCCCGCCCTGGGTGTGCAGGCGGCCGGCGGTGTCGGCGATCAGCAGCTCGGCCCCGCGCGACTGCGCCGCGGCGAGTGCGTCATAGATCACTGAGGCCGAATCCGCACCGCTGCCCTGGGCGATCACCGGCACGCCGTTGCGATCGCCCCAGGTCTTCAGCTGCTCCACCGCCGCCGCACGGAAGGTGTCGCCGGCGGCCAGCATCAGCTGCCGGCCCTCGCCGCGGTAGCGATGCGCCAGCTTGCCGATGGTGGTGGTCTTGCCGACGCCGTTGATGCCGACGGTGAGGATCACGAAAGGCCTGGCGCCGGCGATCGACAGCGGCTGCGCCACCGGCTGCAGCAGGGCGGCCAGGTCGGCGCGCAGGGCCTGCATCAGCGCGCGCGCATCGGCGAACTCGCGGCGGTTCATGCGCGTGCGCAGGCTGCCCACCAGGGACTCGGTGGCGGCCACGCCGACATCGGCGGTCAGCAGGCAGGTCTCGATTTCCTCCAGCAGGGCCTCGTCCAGCTTGGGATTGCGCGAGAACAGCGAGGCCAGGCCGCGCGCCAGCGCACTGCCTGCCAGACGCTCGCGCCAGCTCGGGCGGGCCGCGGGCTCGGCGGCAGCAGGTGCGCTCGCGGCCGCTGCAGGTTCGACGGCCGGCGCGGGCTCCGCTGCGGTTGGCTGTGCCGACGCCGCTGCTTCCGCGGGCGAAGGCTCGGCACCATCGGCAGCGAGTCCGGACCCTGCGGCAGGCGCAGGCGCCTGGTCTGCAGCAGCAGGCTCGACCGCCGGCGCGGATGCTTCGGTGGCGGGCGCCGCTGCTTCGGCTTCAGGCGCCACGGCCGGTGCCGCAGCCTCGGCCGCAGGCGGTAGCGCGCTGTCCGCCGCCGGAGCATCGGCGGCGGGCTTCTTCTTCCAGAACTTGAACATGGATCCGTGGGTCGGCTGGCCGCATCACAGCGGCCGATCAGGATACCAGCAGGGCGCGGCGGGCCCTGGCCTATTCCATCAGCACCAGGCCGCTGCGGCGGCCGCGCACCACCCCCAGCTGCAGCTGGCGCGGCTGGCTGGCGGCCAGCTCGGCCAGCGCCTCCAGGCTCTCGACCCGGGCGCGGTTGTAGCCGGTGATGAAGTCGCCGGCCTCCAGCCCGCTGCGGGCGGCGCGGCTGCCCGGCTGTACCCGCTCCACCAGCACCCCACGCGCGCCCTGGCGGCGCATGCGCTCGGGCAGCTCGGCGAAATCGGCGCCGGCCAGGCGCGGATCCAGCTCGGCGCCCACCAGCTGGGTCGGCCGCGCCACCAGCTGCAGCTCCACCCGGCGGCTGCGGCCCTCACGCAGGAACTCCAGCGCCACCGGCTCGCCCACCGGCAGCAGGCCCTCGCGATTGACCAGGGTCTGCGGGCTGTCGATCGGCTGCTGCGCCAGCGAGGTCACCACGTCGCCTGGCCGCAGGCCGGCGCGCTCGGCCGGCGAGCCCGGCCGCACCCGCGTGATCACCGCGCCGCGGTTGCCGCCCACGTCCAGCATGGCCGCCAGCTGCGGGGTGATGGCCTGGGCCTCGATGCCCAGGCTGCCGCGCTGCACGCGGCCGCTTTCCACCAGCTGGCGCTTGATCTCGGTGGCCAGCTCGGAGGGGATGGCGAAGCCGATCCCGACGTTGCCGCCCGAGGGCGTGAAGATCGCGGTGTTGATGCCCACCAGCTCGCCGCGCAGGTTGACCAGGGCGCCGCCGGAATTGCCCGGGTTGATGCTGGCGTCGGTCTGGATGAAGTTCTGGTAGGCCAGCCCGCGCAGGCCACTGCGGCCCAGCGCCGAGACGATGCCCGAGGTCACGGTCTGGCCCAGGCCAAAGGGGTTGCCCACCGCCACCACGAAATCGCCCACCCGCAGCTCGCTGGAGGCCGCCAGCGGCAGCGCCTGCAGGTCCTCGGCGGGGATCCGCAGCACGGCGACGTCGGTATCCGGGTCGCCGCCCACGAACTCGGCGGCCAGGGTGCGGCCGTCGGCCAGGGTCACGCTGATCTCGTCGGCGCCCTCGATCACGTGGTTGTTGGTCAGCACCAGGCCGGCGCGCGCATCCACGATCACGCCCGAGCCCAGCGACTGCTCCACCCGCTCCTGCGGCACCATCGGCAGGCCGAAGAAATGCCGGAAGAACGGATCCTCGGCCATCGGGTTGCGTACCCGCACCACGGTCCGGCTGTGCACGTTGACCACCGCCGGCGTCACCCGCTCCAGCATCGGCGCCAGCGAGGGCAGGGGCTGCCCATCCACCGCTGTCGGCAGCGCCGCCAGCGCCGGCCGCAGCAGCAGCGCCGTCATCAGCATCGCGAGCAGCAGGCCCGCGCGCAGAACGTGGGAGGGCGCCGAAGCGTGTAGGGCGGTCGGGCAGGGCGGTCGATGGGCCATGATCATGTCTCCGAAAGCGTGCGCAGGCGGGATCCCGCCAGACCCTGGCGACCCGGCCGCGGTTCCCGCAGCGCCTCTGCAGATGGGTGCGTTTGTGGGCGGGGGCAAGGTTATGAGCCGGGATTCGGGATTGGGGATTGGGGATTCGCAAGAGCGGGTCGCTGCGAGTCCACTCTCTGAGGGCCTCGCCTGCCGTGGTAGGCCGTCAGTGCTGCGAGACAGCTACGCGCTGCATCTGCGCCCCCCTCCGCGAGCGCCCGGTGCTCTCCGGGGGGTCCTCGGCATGGGCGGAAACCCAGACCGCAGGCCGTCATCAGGTCATCGAGCCAGAGCCATCATCAAGCGCCGCACCGGCGATCGCTGCGGCCATGCGGCAGAGCCGCCGGCGGGCCGTCCGTCAAGCCCATCTATCCACAGAATTGTGCGTTGACTCACGTCGGTCACGGGCGTAGCGTACGGGACTGTTGCCACTACATCTTGTGGTCAGCGCGTCCGGTATGCCCTACAGGTTGGGGTTGCCTCACGCGCTCCACACGGGCGCCGGGTCAGCGTTCATCCCTCCCGGCGTCCGCGGCAGCAGCAGCGGTCAGGCGGGCAGGGCGGGGGCGATCAGCGGCATCCAGAACACATCCGGCAAGCCGGGCGGGGCAGCGCGCGAGGGGGCGTACTGCCGCGGCCGGTCAACAGACCAGAACGACCTACATCGATCCGACAAGGCGTGGAATCAGTCCACCAGCGCACACCAAGCCGTGCTCGCCGGGCCCTCAGCCCGGCGGCAGCTGCTGGCGTCTGCCTGCCACCCCTTGCGAAACAACCAGCAGAGGCCAATAAGAATGAGCAGCGTCCGGCTTGAAGCGGTGCGTAACGTGCTGAACGACATGGAGCTCCAGCCCGCGTCCTGGGACATCTGGGACAAGAAGTACCGCTTGAAGACCAAGAAGGGCGAGCCCGTCGATGCCAGCATCGACGACACCTACAAGCGCGTCGCCCGCGCCCTGGCCGATGCCGAGCCCACCGTCGAGAAGCAGAAGTACTGGTACGAGCGCTTCCTGTGGGCGCTGCGCCGCGGTGCCATCCCCGCCGGCCGCATCACCTCCAACGCCGGCGCGCTGGAGCACAAGCCCGCCACCAGCACCATCAACTGCACCGTGTCCGGCACCATCCCCGACTCGATGGACGGCATCCTGGAGAAGGTCCACGAGGCTGGGCTGACGCTCAAGGCCGGCTGCGGCATCGGCTACGAGTTTTCCACCCTGCGCCCCAAGGGCGCCTTCGTCGCGGGTGCCGGCGCCTACACCTCGGGCCCGATGTCCTTCATGGATATCTACGACAAGATGTGCTTCACCGTCAGCAGTGCCGGCGGCCGCCGCGGCGCGCAGATGGGCACCTTCGACGTGTCCCACCCCGACGTGAAGGACTTCATCAAGGCCAAGCGCGAAGACGGCCGCCTGCGCCAGTTCAACCTGTCGCTGCTGATCACCGACGAGTTCATGGAGGCCGTGCAGGACGACGCCGAGTGGCCGCTGGTGTTCCCGGTCAACAAGAAGGAGGCCGACGAGGTCGACCTGGCCAACGCCGAGCAGGTGGTCTGGCGCGACTGGCCGGCCAGCCAGAACTACATCACCCGCGATGACGGCCTGGTGGCCTGCAAGATCTACGGCCACGTCCGCGCCCGCCACCTGTGGGACATGATCATGGTCTCGACGTACGACTACGCAGAGCCGGGCTTCATCCTGATCGACCGCGTCAACGAGATGAACAACAACTGGTGGTGCGAGAACATCCGCGCCACCAACCCGTGCGTGACCGCGGACACCTGGGTGCAGACCGCCGAGGGCCCGCGCCAGGTGTCCGACCTGCTGGGCCAGGGCTTCCTCGCCCGCGTCGACGGCGTCGATCACGCCACCGGCGTCGAGGGCTTCTTCAAGACCGCCACCAAGGCGGTGGTGCGGCTGCAGACCGAAGAAGGCCACAGCCTGCGCCTGACCGCCGATCACCGCGTCCGCCGCATCAGCCAGCAGAACCGCTGGAGCCAGCAGACCGAGTGGTGCGCGGCGGGCGAGCTCAAGGCCGGCGACCGCGTGCTGCTCAACAACCACCGCCGCGGCAACCAGTGGGCCGGCGCTCGCACCCGCGAACAGGGCTACCTGCTCGGCCTGCTGGTCGGCGATGGCACCCTGAAGACCGAGACCGCGGTGCTGTCGGTGTGGGCGCAGGCGGCTGCGGTGAATGCAGGCAGCAACGCGCCGGTGGCGCTGATGGACGAAGCCCTGCGCTGCGCGAAGAGCCTGCCCCATCGCTCAGATTTCAAGGGCTGGCACGAGGTGCAGGGCCGCGGCGAGTTCCGCCTGAAGTCCGCCGCCCTGCGCGACCTCGCCTTGGAGCTGGGCATGCAGCCAGGCGACAAGCGCATCACGCCGGCGCTGGAGAAGAGCTCCAGCGAGTTCTATCGCGGCTTCCTGCGCGGCCTGTTCGATGCCGACGGTAGCGTGCAGGGCAGCCAGGACAAGGGCGTCAGCGTGCGTCTTGCGCAGAGCGACTTGCCGCGGCTGGAAGCCGCGCAGCGCATGCTGCTGCGCCTGGGCATCCATGCGCGGCTGTACCGCGATCGTCGCCCGGCCGGCAGCGCGGTGCTGCCCGACGGCCAGGGCGGCCAGCGCGCGTATCCCACCCAGGCCCAGCACGAGCTGGTGATCAGCGGCGACAACCTCGCCGTGTTCGCCGAGCAGATCGGCTTCGCCGACAGCAGCAAGGCCCTGCGCCTCAAGACCCTGCTGGGCAGCTATGCGCGCCGCCTGAACCGCGAGCGCTTCACCGCCACCGTGGAAGGCATCGAGGTCGACGGCATCGAGGACGTCTACGACGTGCAGGTGCCCGGCATCAACACCTTCGACGGCAATGGTCTGCATGCGCACAATTGCGGTGAGCAGCCACTTCCGCCCTACGGCGCCTGCCTGCTTGGCTCGGTCAACCTCACCAAGTTCGTGCGCGACCCCTTCACCGACAAGGCGCGCTTCGACTGGGAGGAATACAAGGAAGTCGTGCGCGTGTTCACCCGCATGCTCGACAACGTGGTGGAGGTGAACGGCCTGCCGCTGCCGCAGCAGCAGGCGGAGATCCTGCGCAAGCGTCGCCACGGCATGGGCTTCCTCGGCCTGGGCAGCACCGTCACCATGCTGCGCATGGCCTACGGCAGCGAGGAAAGCTGCGACTTCACCGAGGCCGTGGCCCGCGAGATGGCGGTGGCCGGCTGGGAAGTCGCGCTGTCGCTGGCGGAAGAAAAGGGCCCCGCGCCGATCATGGACGAGGACTTCAGCGTCAGCGCCGAGATGCTGCGCAAGCGCCCGGAAATGGCGAAGGACGGCTGGAAGGTGGGCGACACCATCAAGGGCCGCCAGCTGCACGCCAAGTACAGCCGCTACATGCAGAAGGTGGCCACGGTGGCGCCGGAGCTGGTGGCCAAGCTGGCCGAAACCGGCGCCCGCTTCACCCACCACAGCTCGATCGCGCCTACCGGCACCATCAGCCTCAGCCTGGCCAACAACGCCAGCAACGGCATCGAGCCCAGCTTCGCCCACCACTACAGCCGCAACGTGATCCGCGAAGGCAAGAAGTCCAAGGAAAAGGTCGAGGTCTACAGCTACGAGCTGCTGGCCTACCGCAGCCTGGTCAACCCCGACGCCATGCCGTACGCGCAGGAGGAGAAGGCCAAGCTGCCCGACTACTTCATCGCCGCCGACGACATCACCCCCAAGGCCCACGTCGACATCCAGGCCGCCGCCCAGATCTGGGTGGACAGCTCGATCAGCAAGACCGCGAACGTCCCCACGGACTACCCCTACGAGGACTTCAAGGACATCTACCGCTACGCCCACGAGAAGGGCCTGAAGGGCTGCACCACCTTCCGCTTCAACCCCGCCGCCTTCCAGGGCGTGCTGGTGAAGGAGGCCGACCTCGAAAACACCACCTACCGCTTCGAACTCGAAGACGGCAGCGTGGTAGAAGTGAAGGGCAACGAACAGATCGAATACGACGGCGAACTGCACACCGCCGCCAACCTCTTCGACGCACTCAAGGAGGGCTATTACGGCAAGTTCTGAGGCGTGGTGGCCGGAGGCTCCTACGCGCCCCGCGGCGCTCGACCGCCATGCGGGGCGCTGGGCCCGACGATGTGCCTACCACCTGCCTCACCAACGGGACGTTCATAGGGTGTGCCTTGGCGCACCAATGTGCCTCCAACCCACCGCACCAAACGGATTCTCGTAGGGTGCGCCTCGGCGCACCAATGTGCCTCCAACCCACCGCACCAAAGGATTCTCATAGGGCGTGCCTCGGCGCACCAATGTGCCTCCAACCCACCGCACCCACCGGCCACCCGCAAGGTGCCCACGGCGCAACCGCAACACCCAGGGCTTGATCCCAAGCCCGGCGCAGGCCATGGACCCGGCCTGCGGCGAAGGGCGCACCCCTTCGCGCATGCCCGGCCTGTCCCGCCGGGCAAGTGCAAGCCACCGGCGCAGGACGCACCGGCGGCGGTCAATGTTCACCAAACCCACTGCCCGCATCCGCAGGCAGGCCCTAAGCAGAAACGTCCAGAACGACGTGAGGAGTGGCAGATGAGCAATGGCAATGGGGTAACCGCGACCCTCTCCGAAGCGGTGGAAAGCGTCACCGAGAAAGCCCAGGAAATCGCCCAGGACGCCAAGGCCGCCGTGGTCAAGGCCGAGAAGGCCGTCGCCAAGCGCGCCGCCAAGGTCAAGAAGCAGGCCGAAGGCCAGCTCAAGAAGGCCAAGAAGGCCGTCGAGGGCGCGGTGAAGGAAGTCAAGAAAAAGGCCGCCGCCGCCAAGAAGGCCGTCGACAAGAAGGTCGGCGAGGCCAAGAAAGCCGTCACCAAGAAGGCGAAGAGCGTGCAGAAGAGCGCCACCAAGGCCGCCAAGGACGTCAAGAAGGCGGTCGACAAGAAGGTCGCCCAGGCCAAGAAGGCCGTAGCCAAGAAGACCGCACCGGCCAAGAAAGCCGCCGCCAAGAAGACCACCGCCGTGAAGAAGGCCGTGGCCAAGAAGGCAGCCCCCGCCAAGAAGGCTGTCGCCAAGAAGGCCGCACCGGTGAAGAAAGCCGCCGCCAAGAAAGTGGCCGCGGTGAAGAAGGCCGTCGCCAAGAAAGCCCCAGCGAAGAAAGCGGCCCCCAAGAAAGCCGCCCCCGTGAAAAAGGCCGCCCCCAAGAAAGCAGCCGCCAAGAAGAAGTAAACCCAAGGCCCGCCGCGCGCACCCCGCAGCGGCGGGCCCTTTCCCCGACACCGCAACCGCTGTTCACCCCTCCCCCGTGGGGGAGGGGAAGGGGAGAGGGTCCGGCCCCCAGCCGCCACCACCTCGCGACACCCAAGCTCAAAGCCCCTCTCCCCACGGGAGAGGGGTGGGGGTGAGGGGCCGCAAGCCCAGCACCCCACAACCCGCGACACCCCAGCTTTAGAACCCCTCTCCCCGTGGGAGAGGGGCAGGAGAGAGGGTCCGGCCCCCCAGCCACCCCCACCCCGCGACACCCAAGCTTCAAGCCCCTCTCCCCTAGAGGGAGAGGGGTTGGGGAGAGGGGGCAGAACCCCGCCTCACCCACCAAACCCGCGACACCCAAGCTCCAAGCCCCTCTCCCATGGAAGGAGAGAGGTCGGGGAGAGGGGGCAACCCCCCACCCCACCCCAAGCAAAACCCCCAAACCCCAAGCAGGCGCCAACACCCGCGCCGCACCCAAAGCGAACCCCCGAGGAGCACCGCCATGGCCGTCAAAATCACCCAGAAAATCAAGGGCTACAGCGTCGTCAAGCCCGAAGACAAGGCCAGCCCCGCGCCTGCTCCCACCCCGGCAGCCCCCGCGCCCGCGCCCGCCGAACTCCCCGTGCGCCAAAGCGCCGAAGTCATCCAGATGCACGAGCAGATCGAGCGCCCCGAAGTGCTGGTCGGCTCCACCTACAAGATCAAGTCGCCCCTGTTCGAGCACGCCCTGTACGTCACCATCAACGACATCGTGCTGAACCAGGGCACCGCCCACGAATCGCGCCGCCCCTTCGAGATCTTCATCAACTCGAAGAACATGGACCACTTCCAGTGGGTCGTGGCCATCACCCGCATCATGAGCGCCGTGTTCCGCAAGGGCGGCGACGTCACCTTCCTGGTCGAAGAGCTGAAGGCCGTGTTCGACCCAAGAGGCGGCTACTTCAAGGCCGGCGGCGTCTACATGCCCAGCATCGTCGCCGAGATCGGCGCCGTGGTCGAAGACCACATGAAGACGATCGGCCTGATCGTCGACCCCGAGCTGGACGAACACCAGCGCGCCCTGATCGCCGAAAAGCGCGCTGCGTTTGAGGCCCAGTCAAAAAAAAACGCTGAGCTGAGCCCGGCGGCTGAGGGCGCGGCGAGTGGGGAAGCCAAGAGCGACGCCGCCAGCTTCCCGCCCGGCGCGACCCTGTGCCACAAGTGCAACACCCAGGCGATGGTGGTGATGGATGGGTGTCAGACTTGTTTGAATTGTGGGTATTCGAAGTGTGGGTGATTCGAGCTGGCTGAAGGGGTGGTCAAATGGCTAAGGTTGGACGCAAGCGAGACCGACCGAAGTTTCAAGAACCGCTCCACCAGCCGAGAAATCCGCTGCGCCGTGGGACCAGATGAGATCGAAGTCGGCAAGGTCTTCGGCGTAGTTGCCGCCTTCAATGTGGGGAGTAGACCTGTGGCGCTCGGCGCGGACAGGAGCCAGCTTCAGCAGCCACTAAGTCTATTCTTCTTGTGGTGATGACGTGGGCTCGCAAACCAATCATGGCGACGCTCGAAGGAATCAAATGAATATGATTCAGGACTCGCCGAACGATGAGGCATCATCGAGTTCAGGAAAACGCCATAAGGGCTATCGCAGGCTGATCATCGCGTGCGGATCGGTTTGGCTGATTTTCGCATCTTTGTGGTATTTCATTCCGATTTGGACACAGGATCAAAGCGAACTCCGATCGTGGATGTATCACTCGATCTCCCTTGAAGGTTGGCGTCCTGGCGTAGATCCGCGCATTCTTATTGGCCCGCTCTTCGCGTGGCCAGGCTACCTCACCACCGTCGCCGTACCTCCCGTCACCCTTTTGCTTTCCATTTGGCTAATTTTGTGGGTCCGCTCGGTATTCAGTGATACCGCCGAAGAGCAAGAACGGTGGTCTCCAAAACGACTACTAAATAAGCAGCTGCGAGATCGGCTCACGGCGGGGCGCGCGGGAATTTCCGCTGCGTGGCGAGGCGAAAGAAGTCTCAAAGAGAGCCGCGCTCAGTTTGCGCGGTTTTTTCGTTTTCTGGCGTGGTGCTTGGTCTTCATCTTGCGCGGATTGCGGGCGGCATTTGGCTTCGTATTTGGATGGCAGGTGGTGACGATACTCGGATCCTTTCTAGTCGCCGGTACTAAGACTCCGCCCGAGACACTGGTTGCCTCTGTTTTCGTTGTAAAAGTCGCAATATTGGGCGCCTCGCTTGGTTTATATGTCGGACTCAGAGCTTTGGTAAACCGCATGTATGTCGGGGCCTTGGCGAAGAAGAGTGGTCCGATCACAGGGTTTTGGAAACTCTAACTTGCGCAGAGAAAAGCCAAGAGTCAAGTCTAATTTTGCCAGATCGCAAACAAATGATTGCTTCCGACTTAAGCTGCCTTACTGTCCATTTTCTTGATTCCCACTAGACTCGCATCCTCCGCGCATGATCTCTCTCTTTGACGCCCTCGGCCCCGGCTTTCGCGCCCCAGACGTCTCCGCCGCGCTAGATTCGCTCGCCGCCGACAGCGAAGTCGAGCGCGGGGCGGTGTTCACCCGGCCCGAGGTCGCGGCGGCCATCCTCGATCTCTGCGGCTACACCGCCGACCGCGCGCTGCATCGGCTGCGCCTGCTGGAGCCCTCGTTCGGCGGTGGTGACTTCCTGCTGCTGGCGGTGCAGCGTCTGCTGCAGAGCTGGCGTCGCGAGGGTGGTTCGCCGACCAGCGCAGTCGCGGATCTGCGCGAAGCCCTGCGCGCGGTGGAGCTGCATCGCGCAAGCGTTGATACGGTGCAAGCGGGTCTGGTCGCGCTGCTCTGCGATGCCGGCATCGCGCGCGCCGATGCCGAAGCCCTGTGCGCGGCTTGGCTGGTCTGCGACGACTTCCTGCTGACCGCGCTGCCCGGCGAGTTCGATGTGGTGGTGGGTAACCCGCCCTATGTGCGGCAGGAGCGCATCCCCGCGCCGCTGCTGGCCGAGTATCGGCAGCGCTATCGCACCCTGTTCGACCGCGCCGACCTGTACGTGCCCTTCTACGAGCGCGCGCTGGATCTGTTGGCGCCGGGCGGGCGGCTGGGCTTCATCTGCGCCAACCGCTGGGTGAAGAACCGCTACGGCGGCCCGCTGCGCGCCAAGATCAGCGGCGGCTTCGCGCTGCTGCACTACATCGACATGGAGAACGTCGATGCCTTCCACACCGAGGTGATCGCCTA
>JARWLF010000393.1:0-17127 GCA_029853055.1 Scenedesmus sp. KT-U
GTAGGTCGCTGAGTTGAACTCAGTTGACTGGAATAAGAGCAATATCTGGACCAGCAGTACTGGCTCAGTCAGGAGACCACCTCCCGTGTAACAAACTCATCATCATCACTTGTATTCAACAACAAAGCTTATTGACTGTCAGTTTCGGCATCAGGTTGTGCAACATGCATGTCAGGTTTGTTACATGTCGCCACTTCTCGCTTGGCAGCTGGTCGGTTGAGGTCATGTTATGCAGCCAAGCTTCAGCAGGACAGATGGGGCCCAATGCGCACCCACTACTTCTTGGTTACAGGCAGAGTCTGACTTGCGGGTTTCACCAGGCTGTGTTCGTGGTTTTGTCAGGTGTTGCTAACCTTGTTGTCTGCTTGTCTGATGTGGTGCCAATTTCCTTCAGCTACCACCACTCAGTCGTCTACCCTGAGGGTCAGTTGTATTTTGCTGTGCGGCTGACTCAGTCAGCCTAGGGCTTGAATGCCAAGGGCCTCGTGGCCGGAGTGGGTGTCTCTACTACGCCTCGATCCACTGAAGCTCCTCAGGGGAAATTCCATGACTGCATCCACTCCCTTGCACCAAGTCTGGTCACTCGTTAGCAGAGCTGCTTGTGAGTTCCACAACAGCTCATGCAGTCTGTATTGTGCCGACCTCTCCTGGTGCCGCACTCTGGCCGACCGACATCTCAGGCAGATCAGTGGGTGCTTCACTGTGCATCTGAGCAGCAATCCTGGTTGCCAAGTTGTACCGTCCAGGGTCCTGTTCAAGCTTCTCCACAAGGCATCTGGGACATCGGGATATGCTCAAGACGTTCCTAATAAGACGCATTATATCAAAGAAGAAGAAGAAGAAGTGCAACCCGCTCCGGCCTTCCGGCCCTTGGGCGAATGTCCCCTGGGGGGCAGGCAAAAGGCAGCCATACCTCTCTCTCAGAGAGAGCCAACCTCAATTATATCAAGCAGGTGGTGCTGGCGCAGTATTTCCCTTAGACTTGCTGCTTTCAAGCAATGATGGCGAGACGGCACACCAGACCTTCCGCAGCCGCACGCTTCGAAACGGGCATCAAACGGCACCTCACACGATGAGCAATACCGTCAGTTGCACCGTAACGTGGGACGGCATTGTGCTTCATTGTTACGCTGCGGTAGGGATAGCATCCAGCGCTTGACGCTTGTCGCTAGCGACGGTCTAGCAACGCCGGTAGTATCGGCACACGGTGTATACATAGCTACTCTTGCAGCAGGAGACGACGTACGAAACCTGACACAACACAAGATAGGCGGCTTGCGTGATGTATGCAGTGCGCACTGCATACCAAGGTTTCTCAGCTTACTGGCATATAACGCTACTTAGTGTTGCATAGTGGTCATCATAGCGCCATATAGCACAAAATAGTGGCTTATAGCGCGCATAGTGGCGATTAGCGCAGAATAGTGCTGCTTAGCGTGACATAGCGCAGTATAGCGCGGCTGTGTCGTCATAGTGTGCCTTCTTCGTCAATTGTGCAGTAGCTGAGTCCACATGAAGCAGCATTTACTGTACCGTGTTGGCCAACCTCTAGCCTGTGCATAGCTCATTGCTGCAACGGCCAACATCCGACACAAAGGAACGCGCAACTTTGTTGCTTCGAAAGCTGGAATGTAAATGATGCATCAAGCCAACGAAAAACCACGTGGCAAAAGCATCAGCTAGCATACCTGCCATGACCTGGAAAAACACATGCTAACAACAGGAATTGATTATATACTATGAATCAATTGAATTGGCACAGACAGGCACCTGCTTCAAAACCACACTGGACACAACCAAAACAAAACCAGACAGCAGAAGGCAGCGCAGAGCTGTAGAGTGGTAGTAGCACATTGCTGTGCAAATTGAAACTCGCAGAAGAAAGGAAAGGCATCAAGGAAGACGATGCACCCGATGTGATGCCAAACATGCGCCGGGTGCTAAGTGCCAAGAGCTAGGGCACACCCTGGGTGTCATAACCCTCAACACAGCAGTGTTCATCCTACGTACTAGAACAAAATCACTCAGATGCAACTCACTCATGAGATGATTTACTTGCTGACATCAGATGACATCAAATGACATAACTACATCGGCTGGGGATGAGCTTGCTTCTGCTTTATCTGCTTCTGCTTTATCTACATGCACTCCTGCCATCTTATCAGTAGCAGCTGCTAAAAGATTGTTGTCAGTAGTAGCACCTTTGGACATATCCAAAGCTGCTGTCTGGGTGTTGAACAGATGCAGTCCTGCTGGCAGATCCTTATACTGATTCAAAACAGCACGTACAACAGCTGCTGCACGAATATTGAATGCCTTTTGCCTTTGCTGCCAAGACACCTCCTCTGTGTTGGCTGTTTGCCAAGCACGTGAGCCAAGATGTTTTGGGGGCCTTTTGCCAAGCATAGCAAACATCTTGAACACCTTCTGAGGCTGTCCACCTATCAAAGGTTCTGCTTCTTCAACTCGAACAGTATATTCCTGACGAACGTTCACCAACAACAGGCCATGTCCTTGGGGGGGGGGGGGGGGTCACGTTTGCGCCATTCACTGTTGAATTTTGGCGCATATGCATCAAGAGGACCAAGTTCCTGCAAGACCTGGTAAGCTGGGCTGTTGCTGCTTGCCAATGCTGTGTTGACTACCCCAATGCTGCGGCTGAGGAATACCAAGTAGCTATTGATGATCTTCTTACCAGGATTGCCATCATCAGCATCATGTCTGGCAAGTTCCTTGAAAAAGCCCTGTTGGCCCAACCTGTGATAATCGCTCATCCATAACTCATACAAACCTGGCTCATCAACTTTATTGCTCATGTCATTCTCATACAATGCTGGCCTCCTGTCTGAACGAGATAAGCCGACATCAGACCACACAACACCAAGATGAGACTCTGCAGCAGGGACCGTGGTTGCGGCGGCCGGTGCTGCTGCAGCAGCAGAAGCTGAGGTGCCGGAAGCAACCGCCCTGCTAGAACAAGCAGCCACAGCCGCTGCAGCACTTGATCCAGCAGCAGCAGCAGCAGCAACATCAGACACACTGTCTGAAAGAAGTCCAGTATCTCGTGCAGCCACTGCGCTGTTGAACTTCTCCATCAACTGGTTAGGGCTTGCTGCTGGACGATCTGCGGGCTTTTGCTGCTTTGCGTTATAGTCTGCATCCGTCTCTTTCTGTTCTGGAGGGGTCCAATGATCCTCCTCCTGCTTCTCTGCCACCTTAGTCTTCCGCCCTGCAATGGCCTGCTGCTGCTGCTGCTGCTGCTGCTGCTCTGCTTGTGGCTGCTGCTGTTCCTGTTGCACTGCTTGCTGCTGTTGTTGTGCTGCCCCTTGTTGCTCTTGCTCTTGTTGTTGTTGCTGCAGAGGCTCTCCGTGCAAGTGGTTTGCCTCACCAGTGGCTGTGTTCACTACTGGATCTGCAGCCTGATGCAACAGCGAGGGTGTTGTGGCTGCCCCAAACGGTAAGCTGCCATACGCACCACCCATGTGCAACCCCCCTGGTTTCATCGCAGTGTCTGCAGGTGTCTCTGCAAAGCAGATATAGCACAAGCGGCGATGTGGTGGCATGTACAAGAGGGATATACCGTCTGGGGCTCAATATTGCAGCCTGCTGTATGAATCGATGTTTGGATGATGCCATATGGACATGGCTGCATTTGGTTGTCAAAACAAAGAAGCTACCCGCAGATGCTGACAGTCTGCTCTGATACATGCTTGTTCAGCACTGCTGGACTCCGGTAATCTCCTTTTGGACCCAATTTGATGTTGTGCGTAGTCAGTGCCACATAGTATGCACCTGGACTACTAGTATGCTTACTGCGTCAAGATATCTCCCCATGGCATAGAACATGCTTACCCGGGACACTTCTAAGCCACCACGGCGTTTGCTCCTGACCCGGCCCTTTGGATGTTGTGATGTTGACCCCAGCTAGCATGGGACTTTGTTGCTCTTGAACCCCACCTGCATGACAAATGCGTTTGCACTCTCTAGCTGTATTGCTCATTGCACCATGACATTCATCTACTGCACCATTGTTGAACAGACCAGCGGCTCTAGACAAGCCACAGAAGACAAACAGGACCCCTGGCAGCCATGAAAGAGCATCCTGACAACTGACAGATGATAGAACTTCAGCAACGTACTGACAATGCACTAGAACAGTAGCATACCTCGAGTGACTACACCCGTCCTGAGACCAAAGGGAGAACGCAGTAATCCTTGATCTTCTACAGAACCCTCAGCTGGGAACCCTGCCTGACCTGCAGCACGCAGTAAAAGAGGGAATGATGTTGGGTACAGCAACAAAGTATGTGAGCATCGCCCAACTACCGAGTCTATATGCACCTGGTGTTGCACTGCACCATGAGTCGGACTCATTCAATGAGTCATTGCATAGTATTTTGGGACCAGAGCTGCAGGGTGTCATGTTGAAATAGTTTCTGCCACACTGTAGTACAATCGATGAACCTTGTGTTGTGTTGCTGTATGCATAAGAACTACACTATCATAGTTGAATGCGAGGCAAGTATGTCGGCAAACATGCGCCACTGATCAGGCTGTGTCAATGCCTGATACATGAGGCCAACCAAGACCATATTGCAGTTGGTAACTGACCTGCTGGTTCATGAGTCAGAGCTAACAGCCCAACCTCTTGGTCCTAAACTGACGATGCTCACCTTCATTGCTGTGCTGGAACAGCTCAGCATCCGTGCAGAACCGCTGGTTTTCGTAAGCATCCAGCATACCACCAGGGGTTCCCAGCGCAGCAGCAGCAAGGCTTCCCAAGCCTGAACTGTAAGCATAAGGAAGTTGATCGCTCAATGATAGTCTCTTGTCAGCAGGGGTTCCAAGGTTGCGCACAAGCCCTGCAACAGCCTTGCCAGGGGTGGCTGCAGTACAGCAGCAGCAGCAGCAACATTTGATTGTGGGTAGTCTGTGATGAATGCAACCATAGTTAGGCTCTGCACTGCTTGCTGAGCAGATACAGTCCATTGATTGCTACGCACACACAAAGATTGCAGATCACATCAGTGACAGCATGACTCATGCAAGCAGACTGCAGCAGCCAAGTGCATTTGCAGTAACATGCTGGCAACCTGCACTGCAGCTGCATGGTTACTATCGAGGGTCTTCATGGGCAGTAAGATGCCGCAAGGCTGGTGGACGGTTACTTTGGTAACTTGTTTCTTCCAAAAAACGTTAAGATGCACTTAACATAAGGCACATGTCTGCTTTTGCTGTTGCTCTTCTTGGCTGATGCACAGCAGTGCTTCACAAGCTGGCACTTTACTGCTGCAGTGGCTATCTGCAATGCATGTCAGCTGCACAATAACGCAGATCTGGGTCTACTCTCACATCACATGTCTAGTAGTATGACCGTTGCTCTCTGGCTGGCAACGCTCACCTTCTGTTTTGCTGACTGTGCCACCGCTGGATGATGCAGCATGCGGCACCACATGCAAGGGCTTGCTGCTGGATGGGCCACCGCCCTCAGGATTATCAAGCGAGCTGGATTGAGGCTTCTGACGCTGCAGGTGGTTCTTCTCCCACATAATATACTGCTGATGCATGCCGCCAAGGGAATCTCGCAGAGGGTTCGCGTGCATGTCATTCTCTGAGCCAGTTTCATCAGAGCTCTGCTCATCGCTACTCCCATTATACTGCAGCTGATCCACACGCTGCTCCTTGTTGTCACTGAGTAGTCCAGCAGCGCTCATGAGCCCTAGTCCTCCTCTGTTCCTGCGGGGCTTGGGTATCAGCTGCTGTGATGGGGCTGCCTGGCTTCCGCTTTGCGTACCTATGTCATCTGCAGAATCAACACGTTTTGCAACAGCAGCACATGATTGGGTGAGTCCAGTACACGCTACCCAGGCATGCCAAGGGTTGCACTGCGCGGAGCTGCAGCAGCAGGTTAACTGCCATGTCAGGAAGCTTCACTGATGCTCTTCCTGGCAACATCAGCTGCATGCAGAGTGTGTGAAGCTTGGCTTTATTGAAGCATGCTGTCATATAGTCTATGGTAAGGCTGAGAGTCGTATGATCTAGCTCCAGGCAGTACACGGTCGTTGTCCACTGCTTCGACACCAAGGACCGACAGGACTGTGCCGTCAAGATATCGGGCCATGATCATGCTGAAGTGCCGGTATTGTGCAGGTTTGTTGAAGGTATTCAGCAACACGTTCCTTATACAACAGCAGCGCTAAGTAGCTCGTTTGCCTGGCACCTCACCTAACGAATCACAGGTGCCGTCCTGCACATGCGCTGGTTGCGCGTTACTCTGATCCGGCTTTTCCATCTCAAAGTGATGAGCACAAGCCTCGCTTCCTCACAAAGTGTTGCCCTGTTGAATGTTCCGTTGTAGGCGCAGATGCTTCTGCGTCTGTCTTGTCCGATATGCAGAGAAACACACCTTGTTGACGCTGTCGCCGCTGCAACAAGCATCCAATGTGCTGTCTAGTCGAAGGACGAGCATGAACTGCACTGTTGCTGGCGCATGTCATAATCACCGTTCGAATAACGTGTGTGAGCAAAACCCGCGCGCATGCCGTACTACAGTAGCCAGAATCGGTACTGTCGATGCGTGAAGAAGCTGCACGACACCCAGATCCACACTGATTGTTGTGGTTTCAAACTTGATACCTTTGCGTTGAGGTGTCAGCTTGGCCCCATGACCAAGACGCATTCAGAGGGGCTCAAAAATGGTGCAGTCATCAGCAATACACCACCAAACAAGCACCTTGCACACCTCGCATTCGCGTGCTTCAACTGCATTGGAACTGATGCATCTGCAGTTAACAATTCATGCTGGCCTAAACGTGTCTTTCAAGCTGGGTAACATCTACCATAGTGCTTGGCCCACCATACTGGTATGCAATACTGCACACTACATGAACAACGAACTCATCATAACATGTGATGCCATAACACTTCACAAGCGACCCATCTAGACAGCCACTCAACACAACAACTGCAACCAAGACAGGATCAACAGAAGCCACCTGCCTTCCTTGTGCTTGCGAGCTGACACACATGTAATAGGGCAGGTTGAACGTCACAATAAACCATTTGGAACAGCCGGAATTTGTTCAACTTGTACTGCCTGTCCATGAGTGCCATTCACCCATCTCAACCATAGCATGGCTAATGGCAAAGCACCGAGATCGCAATCACTGACAGATACAACAAGCAGTGAGTAAGCCTTGACTTATACAAAGAGGCATGTTCCTGTGGTTGAGTCAGAGCACAAGATACTACTACATATTAGTTGGAACCATCCCAGATCTAGCCAGACATGTTGCTTGTGCCGGGCTGGCATCGCTTATCTATGCCCTGGTCCCTCACTGCTGTGGCTGCAGTATCCTGATTGCAGCAGTTCTATACTGACCTACCATACAGCCACTCTGCAGTAGGGCTAGCAAGCATTTTTGATGCACAATATAAGCCACTGAGTCGAAGCTTCTCTAGGCTTTGAGTAGTTCATAACGTTGTCCAGGTGCGAGTTTCCTTACACCTGCAGGAGATGCCAGTGGTGGCGGGAGATCCTTCAGTACCAGAAGCAACACCCCCCTGGGATGGATGCAACCTACACACAAGCAGTGTGATGTCAGAACCAGAGATGCTTACATCATGAAGCAGACCCCACAGCTGAGATACATATTGATAGTGACTCACACAGTTATGCTTCTGCTGGGTCGGCTGGTGTAACAACAATCGATATCCTGCATGTGTTTAAAAGATGGAGATTATAACTGCTGAGCACTGTTGTCCCAGGACAGCAAAGATCATGCAGACGAACCGCAAGCACAAGCCCAAACCAACTGCAAGTCTGCTGCTTGATGTCTGCTCTTTTGCTGCGAACTATTCAAGTTACCTGGAGGTAACTTGCCCACAGAAAGAACCAATGCCAGTCTTTGAGGGCGTCCACTACCCGGGACAGTGGGCCAGTAGCAAGGCTCGTAAGGTTGATGGTATGCAGCCCGATCTCTCGGCGTAAGTCTGCACAAAGTCAACCAGTACAGGATATGCACTGCAGAGAGTGTATAAAGCTAGTAATGCGATATCCTCTACACCGCTGACATGCATGACATGCCGACTGCAAAGTCTAAGTAGTAAAGTGTTGAATAATAAGTAAACAAAGAGGCCACACTTACAGATGACGTGACAGAGAGGCGTCTTGGTGTGGCCATGACACACAGCAGACATTTGGCAATATCACTGTTGCAGGATATTCCTGCAGGACAAGGGTGGCCTAGACATGCACCTGTCTCACCTTACACGCTGCTATACATCAACCATCCTCATGATCAGGTGGCCCGCGCCTGCCTCAGTGGGGTTGTTGGTGCTGTAGTCAAGGGATGGGTTGGCTAGTCAAGATGGTCACTGCAGCAGTGGCGGCCATGGTACCTGCAGGACAAGGCACAAGGCATTGCCTTGAACACTATCAACCTGCAAACAGACAGCAAGCAGCCAGTCCATTGCTTGGTGAGGCAAGAATCAAACCAAAGCTACCCTAGTGACGCCACCCTGTCGGGTAGGATGTTTGTAAGTGTCATATGCCCTGGGCAGCATGAGAAAAAACAAGAAGGTTCCTGCAGCAGTGGCGACCACGGCACCCGGTGCACTCCTGTGACAGGACAAGACACAGGGCAACAATGTGAACACCAGCACGTCAAGACAGTTGATGGACTGTATACAGTAAACAAGGGGGATCAGAGACCTCTTGCAAAAGCAACTTGTCTACTGGGTGTTCAAGGCCAAGTGACTGATCTGGTGTCCATCACACCGCTGACATGCACGACTTGCAAGCTGCAAAGCACAAGTGACAAGGTGTCACTATTTACACACAGAATGACCACACATACGGACAACAAGGCGGAGAGCTGCCTAGTGTAGCTGTCACATGGAGCAGACAACACTTGGCAGTAGCACTACTGCAGAATGACCCTGCAGAACAGTCCTGCAGGACAAGGATGACGGCTTATACAGACATCTGCCTCACCTTCTATGCTGCTGTACATCAACAATCCTCTTAATCAGGTGGCCTGGTGCCTGACGTTATTTGAACTCAGTGAAAGGAGGGTACGGCTGAACAAGAAGGTCCCTGCAGCAGTGGCTGCCATGGTACCTGCAGACAGGGAGTCAGATCAAACACCAGCAAGTAAGCACAGTTGGTAGATGACAGTATTGCACAAGGGAGTTCATGGGATTCACAAAGCAGGATCTAGTCTCGGCATGGAATCCAATTGGGTGTATGTACTTGGAGATATCTTGTTTTGGGAGAACGGACAGCGCATGCCTGACCAACCTGATGATTTGGGATTTAAGGCTGAGGTTATTCTGCCATATGCTGCCTCAGGTTTAAATGTGATAATTCCTGCAGGGCTATCAATAGGGCTGATAACACCATACTGATGTGTCAATCAATCATACCTGCTAGCCTGTGAAGGCACCTCAGACAGCAGGTCACTGAAAGCTGAATCGACATCCAGTGCTATACACAACAGTACGTCAGAAAAGACACCTTGAAGGCAGATCGCTGACATGTAGGCTGGGAGCCTTCGCATACGGAGCTCAATCAAACCCTTTGCAGCTGGGTGAAGAGCTTGTCGCATGCGTCAACTGCAAAGACATAGACAAAGCGACAATCGATAAGATCGTGTACTGCAGTGCTGATTCTGCTGATGAGGCCAAAGGGATTATGCATGGACATGCAAAGCATATACACATGTACACCATCTGAAGCAAAGAGACGGCACACTGTGGCGGCCAGAAGGCAGGTGTCAAACTTGCTGTGACACTGGAGTAGCTGCCACAGCAGCTGTGTGAGAGCTGCAGCAGCATCAGGTGCAATATCAATTGCTGCCGGCCAGCAATGCTTCTGCTGGTGCAACACCTGACACAACTGCTCACCTGAAGTTTTGCTGAATGCGAGTTGCGAGCAAAACAGCGCTTTCATGCTGTCTATGGCATCAACCTTCTGCTTGCTTCTGGCGCAGCAACTTGAGTGGGCTTCCTGATTCAACTTTGCCATCAAGGCTTGTATGAACGATGTTATGCACCCCATAGAATGTCTGCACAAAGCAATCCAGTGCAGGTTATGCGTTGCACAGGGTGTGCAAGGACACTGATCTGGTGCTATACACTGCTGTCATGCATGACTTGCAAGCTGCACAAGTGACATATGTAATCAATATCACACATGATGGCCACAAAGAACAAGACATATTCTGCTGTCCAACAAAGCAGAAAACATCTGGCAGTAGCACAGTTGCAGGACAACCCTGCAGGGCAAGATTAGCAGCTTAGACAGACACCTGTCTCACCTTTCATGCCGCCATACAGCAACAATCCTCATAATCGGTGGCCCGGTGGTTGAAGTTGTTGGACTGTAGTCAAGGGAGGGTAAGGCTGAACAAGAAGGTTCCTGCAGCAAAGGCGGCCATGGTACCTGCAGGGCAAGGCACAGGGAGTCCAGCTCAAACACCAAACAGTCGTTATGATCAACAGATGACAAATGAGCGAACAACGAGATCAGGGATATCATACAGCGGTGGTGTGAGGGTTTCAGATCAACATGCAAAACCATGGATGGGATCCATTAGTAAGTATGATACATCATGCAGGGTATACCAATAAAGGTTGGCACCATACTGTCAATAGACACACTCATACCTGCTAGCCTGTAAAGGCGTTTCAAACAACCGCTGGTGTCAGGTCAGCCACCAGTGCTGTACACACAACAAAGCGTCCCGATGCAGGTTTAAGATGTCCACAGGTCCACCATCGGACCACCACATGAGCACTATGACAAGCCTTACATTGTGGGCGGGTCGCATGTCCTGCAAGCATTGAGAATTATGATGAAAGCATCAGCAGCAGCGACAGCAAACTCACGTCAGCCTGTGATGTTGCTGGTTATCAATCACTGGTTGAGTGGCACACACTGCCCTGCACAGCCAGTAGCTACATCTATATGAGGATGCAGACTTTGTTTGGCCACCATCACAACGTAACATGCTTTGCTGGATGGTCCACACTGTCGAGCAGTAGGTCGAGCAGAGATGGGTGTTGCAGTTATGGTGGTTGATGCACAAGGCACCTATCTTCCATGCATCTGGCTGACATATGGCACATTCATAATGCAATAATACAGATGCCTGCTTATCATTGGGGCAACTCACCCATGACGAGCTTTCGGGGCAGTGATCTCTGAACTTCCCGCCCACCATCTACTGCACAGCTGGGGACGGTAAGCCACACCCTTGTAAGCAGCGTAAGGCCCGGGGATGGTAAGAAACAGTCTTTTGACACTCATACGAGTGAGAAGACCGCCCGGAAACCCACTTGTCTTTCAGCACTTGCGAATATGGCTGCTCCTTGGCGCACGGCCTGCTGCCAAGTTCCAACGGCACGTGCTGGGACATAAAGTTGGTAAAGTCAATATAAATGTGTACTATACGCTGAAAGAAGAACTGGTGCTTTCATGACGGTAACGAACACAGGCTTGGGCCATCTGCACAGCTAGGTCAAGCGTCGGGACACTGGGGTAGACGTATACTTTACGTTAGCAGAACCAACAGCGTGCTGTGCGACATGCATGTGGTGAAAGAGACACACGTGCGCAGATGCACTGCATCTCAGTGAGCTTGGAAGGTCACTGGACAGGCTATTTCCTAGGTGACAAGCTAGCCCGAGGGGCAAACCTTGGTACTGGCCTACACGCGCTTCTCTGACCAATACTTGGCCAGATATGGCTAGCTGACTGGCTGCAATATGCTGACAAGTTTAGTGCTGTACCTGTCAGATGCAGAGTGAGAATGAAGTGCATCATGATTCGAAGTACATCAGTGGTGTATCTGTAACAGAAAGAATACACTGTGACAATTACCAGCTGATTGCAGAGGGCTGCTGTACCACACTTGGCGCTCAGAACAACGCAACAACACATGCTACATCAGTTAATACGCATTCAAATGGTAGAAACTTCTGTAATTGTGCCTGTGGTGCTGGCATCTGATAGCTAGCTACTGTCCAGCATACCATCATGATAGGCTGGTACACAGAATGCTGATGAGCTGGCACAGTACACGACTTTCAAGCAAGGGTCTATGCATGGACAGTTGCAACTACCACCAACGGGATCGACCTGTACGCAAGGTTCGAAATTCAGATGTAGAGATATTTGCTGTCTGCAACTTGCAAAACTTGCTTGAAGCTGCTGCTGTGCTGCCATGTCTGTTGCACAGAACTATTAATCTTGCTGGATCAAAACCATAGCAGCATCACCGGCGGGATCACAGATGGTGTAGCAAATGATGGTTGCATCTGGGCTCATAATCAGCACCTCGTATGTATCATCAGGGTCACTGCAAGCTGGTATGTCCTTCAAAGCAGCAGCGACTGCAAGCCATAACGTCAGCAGACACATTGCGATTTAAAAGGCTGATTCAATGCCGGTGCCTGTCTTACACCTCACCAGGGAAGATTGCAACATGCAGTAACAAACACTCAGTGCTACCGGCAACGCCTGCAGATATCAATACAAGGAGACAGCACTACAGCAAGTATGCGAAAGACAGAACACAACTGGGCAAGAGAATGCACCAAACACGAGTGGCGATTGCAGATCTGATATTGAGAGCACCCCAACAGAAAGCTGAGCGAGCAGCATAACCGTTACACAGTGGTGACCACAGCAGAAGGATTTGCGCTTGATCAATCAGTGCATGCATGAGAGCGGCGGATTCGCAGACATTCTAAACCAACTGTAGCACTGACGTGCACCAAGCATGCAACATTGCATGGACTGCAACTACGCAGTGCAGCGCAAACATATGCTGGCTTAGACCTGCTATTGACTTGTGTGTCTCCCAGTGCCATACAACAAGCACACAAGCAACCTCAAACCATCCATCCTCTCTGTGAATGTGCTTATTGACTCTGTTTCAAAGGGCCTGCGCTACCCTGGTCAACTGGTACCTGTTTACAAAGGTCCACAGCCTGCATCTGCTGTCTTATGTCTACAAAAGCAGCTTGGAATGACTCTGTCTCTAGATCTATGTCGAGTTTTGCACTTGAAACAGCTCTGACCCCTTTGGCAGCTGCCACTGCCACCAGTGGTGTCCCTCTAGCACCGACCTGACAATTGCTGCAAGGAGGATGTGAATCGCATCCTTCCTATGTTGCTTGAAGCTCTGGGTCATCTGTAGCCATCCAGTTCCCAGCAATGGGCCCCGCCTTGAGAGCCCCCTTGTCCACATTGTTGCATTGAGCTGATATCGTCTTGCTGGTCCCTGCAACACTCAGGGTTGAACGTGCGATGGAGAACACCTTCTTCACCAGAACCAAACACAGCCCAAGTTTCTGCTGCAAATGCTTGCGCCAAACATCTGGGAAGTTCTGCTGGCTAGCTTGAAGGGCTGTTTTGCCGCAGTGCCGCTTCAACAGGTTGGCCACTTGCAGCCAACTTTGCCTCCACTTGATCAGTACTTCGCTTGGCTCGGCAAGCGAAGTACTGCATAAGCGCTGAACTCCTTTGTGTCATAATCTTGATTTCCACCGCCTTGCATCCTGGTCCTCAAAGCTGAAGATTCAGGATGGTGAGGCCAATCTGCTGCAAGCCATCACACTCTAGCATATACAGGTAACTTTGGAGGCTCCTGCTGCTGATGTTGTTGTTGTTCTAAGCGCTGCTTATTCTGATCATTGCGCATAAGATACGCTAATGATAATGGAGGAGAGATCTGAAGCAGCAAACCATCATGATTTCTGAGGATATCGCTTGCAGAAGATGTCGCAGCAGCGGTTGTAGCAGCATCGGCTGAAGCAGCAGCATCAGTAAGAGCAGCATTGCCTGTTCCAGGCCTGCTAGGCTGTTGCTCTGTTTGACTTGCAAGAGCATCGTCTAGGTTGTTGACTGCTGCAAGGGAACTGTCATCCGGTCTGTACTGCTTAGCTGACTGCTTCTCTCCTGCTTTCTTTTCCTCAATCGGACTCCACTTGTGAGAGTTAACCTTCGCACCTCTCTTTGTTATCCTCCCCGGTAGATGCTGCTGCTGTTCATCCTGCTGCTGCTGTTGCTCGTCCTGCTGCGGCTACTCATCATTCTGCTGAGGCTGTTGCTCATTATCTTGCTGCTGCTGGAAAGCATCTGGTTCCTCAGGATGCTGCTGCTCGTCAACATGTTGCTGCTGTTGCTGGTGGTCTAGTCCATCTACTTCCATAATATGCTGCTGCTGCTCATCATCCTGTGGCTGCTGTTGTTCATTGATGTGCTGTTGATGTTGCTGTCCCTGCTGCTCATCGCCCAGTTGCCGCTGCTACACTGTGTGACAGCTGCAGGGCTGGTGCTGGCGATGCCGTACAAGGCAAAATGTTTTGCGTCAGTGCAGTCCTTGCACCTAGACTGGCTGGCAACATAGCCGAACCCGGGGGAGCGTCCGTACAATGACAAGACAAACAGTCAGTATGCCACGTCTGGTTGTCAATGGTGTGACTGTCAACACTCAGACACGACAGTAGATAACTCCCACTGTCATGGTAAGCATGCAAGCACAATGTGCTACTCAGAACAGGACCCGAGGTAGTATGCTTGCAGCACAGCTATACTGCACACACGGGTTATGCTCAGTAAGAGGACAGCTGTTCAAAGCTTTGAGATAGTTTTGGACAAGAGCTGCTGACATGACACAGGCGCTTGCTGCTCTGCAGTGCGACTCAGACTGTTGTGCCTGGGGGTCTGTTCTTACCTAGATTGCAGTAGTCGCGCTCTGCAAGCATCATTTCACTGTTGCCTGCCCGTCTCAGCATCATGGTTGTGCCAGGTCAGGCAACGTGGGGGTCATGAATACAGCAGCAGTGCCTGCAGGAACAAAGACAAGAACCAGAACCTGACGTGATGTGATAACAACAAGCCAGTATGGCACAGTTGAATCTGACTGGTTGCACAGCATGGCCTCAGTGGTGACATGCCGGAGATGCATCATGCCTACCACTATGCACTAGCACACTGCGACCCATGGCATACCTGCGTTCACTGCGCTACTTGTTCCCATTCCAGCCAGCTTGCTATGCAGTCCAAAGCCCTCAGCTGATTGCCCTGCAGGAAACAGAGCAAGAAATTGGCGAGAGTACAGCAATCCAACCATACCTTGATGATGGTGTTGAGGCTGACCGATTACAGACCTGGTGGTGGTGATCAAAGCTGATGTTGCATTTTAGTGCGTGTCACATTGCCCCAGCATGAAGGGCTTACAACACAATGGTGCATCATGCTGCAAACATGATTGCAGGGTCGAACAGATGCATGTGTACCAACACAAGCAGGCTATGTTGAGGAACAACCAGGCCCATTGAGGGCATAACAATGAGTCACAGCTCCACAGGTGCATCGAGTGATGAATGCAGGCTGCTCACCAGATGCGTCATCAGAGAACACTGCATCATCCACAGTCGGGGTCTCAAACGCATCAAAGCCTCTATAACTGGGACTGTAGACATCCCCAATGCCAGATAGAAGCTTGTCAGCTGGGAATCCACTGGGGCTGTGCACCAGGGCTGCAGCAGCTTTGCTGGGTGTGTCTGCAGCACGACAACAGCAGTTGATGATCAGAGTCTGGTCATTGCGTTAACTTTCATCCCTCATACTGCGCAGTATGCATGCATGCATAAGCAAGCAAGCATGCTTGCTTGCTGAGCAGTGTGCACCAACACTGCATCTTCTGCAACATGCAAAGATGACATCATGATGAATAAATAAGAACGCCCTGTCGCTGGTTACATTATTGGTCACACCAAGCATGAATTATCTTGGCTGACAGCAGCGGCAGGATACATGCCAGACAGCAACAAGACAGCAACCTACACTAGCACTGCTTGCTGCATTCTGAATTCTGGATAGGTCACATAGCATACACATCGCATACTATGACCAGAGTGACTGTGAGGGCATTCATGATGTAATTAGGCTGCAGGTTCAGTGCCGCAGTCAGCGCTACTGCATGGTGCAGAGTGAATGTTACCGACATGTCTCACAGACTGATCCTAGCTGGCCTAGCTTACCATAGAGTTCGTGATGACTACTCAGTGGTCGACATGCACTCTATGGTAAGCTGCGGCCATCGGATGCTAAGTCTGGCAGAAGGTGGCTGATGTGATGGCATTCATGATGTATGATGTCTGCTGGCTATGGTCAGCAACTTGCTGATTGCTGACACGGTGTCACAGGCTGCAGGTTCAGCCTGAACCAGCGGCCGCAGTCAGCGCTGCTGCATGGTGCAAAGTGAATGTTACTGACATGTCTCACAGATTGCTCCTAGCTGGCCTAGCTTACCATATAGTTCGTGATGACTACTCAGTAGTCATCATGCACTCTATGGTAGGCTGCGGCCTTTGGATGCTAAGTCTGGCAGGTGGCTGCTGCTGCTTGGGCCAACGCTGGGATGATAACTGCCAACGGTGTTTGAAGAGATGAGGGTTTGTGGTTTGGCCTGGGGCTGCATGGGCTTCTTTCCCTTGTGACTGTTATCCTGGAGGCCACGTGAGTCCGTGTCCTGACGACCTGATTGCAGCTGATCAGTGTGCTGCCTGGCGCATTCAGTCAAGAACTGAGCAGGGCCCATCAGGCCCATTCCACCTCTCCTTCTCTGCAGGGGCCTTGGTTGTGAGGGGCCTGCTTCGCGATTGCTTGCTGCTGTGCCATGATCTGCAGCAACATGCACAAGCAGCACAGCACAGGTCTGTCCATCATACACTACTGATGCATGCTGCGGTTGGAGATATGCAGGTTCTTGTGAGCAAGCCTTTCTGCATCTGCTGTCTCGGTATGATCCACTGTTCAGCAGATTCCCCACATCAGCTGCATGCACAGTGCCTGAACCTCGAGCTGTGATGCTTTAAGCTGTCACACCAGAAGGCAAATGACAAAGTGGCTCTAACACTGGAGTCCCTGCCACTGCGATTGTGCAAAAGCTGCAGCAGCATTAGGTGCAAAGCTAATTGCTGGCAGCCAGCAATTGCTCTGCTGGACATTGGGCAAATCGCCCACCTGAGGATTCGCTGAAGGCGAAGTTGCTGACAACAGGATAGCGCTTTCAGGCTGTCGGTGGCATACTTGTTGTGTTTGCTTCTGGC
>JARWLF010000394.1:0-17110 GCA_029853055.1 Scenedesmus sp. KT-U
CGCGCCCGATGGCGACATGGTGCTGGACACGATCCTGCAGGATGCCGCCGAACGCGCGCATCAGCGTCGGCTGGCCGCGCTGCTCAGCGGCCCGCGGCCGGCGCCCGCGCGGCCGGCCCTGCAGGCGGCCTTCTGCATTGACGTGCGCTCGGAAGTGTTCCGCCGCGCGCTCGAATCGCAGGATCCCGGCATCCAGACGCTTGGCTTTGCGGGCTTTTTCGGCCTGCCCGTCACGCATCTGCCCCATGGCAGCGACCGGGCCGAGACGCATCTGCCCGTCCTTCTGAACCCCGCCATGACGGCGACCAGCCACGCCGCCCCCGCCACCGAACAGCGCATGCGGATCGGGGCGCGGGCCGAACGCGCCTGGGGCCGGTTCCGGCAGGCGGCGGTCTCGTCCTTCGCCTTTGTCGAGGCGGCAGGCCCGGCCTACGGGCTCAAGCTTCTGGGCTCGGCTCTGGGCCGGGCGGGCGCGCGGCCGGGCCACGACCCCGCGCCGCGCCTGGACCCCGCGCCCGATCCGGCGACCAAGGCCGACACCGCGGCGGCCGTCCTGCGCGCCATGAGCCTGACGCGCGGTCATGCCAGGCTGATCCTGCTGGTGGGCCACGGTGCGCAGGTCACGAACAACCCGCATGAAAGCGGCTATCATTGCGGCGCCTGCGGCGGCCAGACGGGCGCGGTCTCGGCCCGCCTTCTGGCGGGACTGCTGAACGATCCCGAAACGCGGGCGGGCCTGACTGCGCGCGGGATCGACCTGCCCGCCGACACGCTGTTCGTGGCGGGGCTGCACGACACGACGACCGACCGGATCACCCTGTTCGACGAGGGGTTCGCGCTGTCGCATCGCGCCGACCTGACCCAGGCCGCGTCCTGGCTGGACCGCGCCACGGATCTGGCCCGGGCCGAACGCGCCCTGCGCCTGCCCGGCGCCAACGCCGAGACCATCGCCCGGCGTGCCCATGACTGGGCCGAGATCCGTCCCGAATGGGGCCTTGCGGGCTGCGCCGCCTTCATCGCCGCCCCGCGCGAGGCGACGTCGGGCCGCGACCTGTCTGGCCGGGCCTTCCTGCACAGCTATGATTGGCGGCAGGATGACGGTTTCGCCACGCTGGAGCTGATCCTGACCGCGCCGGTCGTCGTCGCAAGCTGGATCAGCCTGCAATATTACGGATCGGCCGTCGCGCCCGAGATCTTTGGCGGCGGCAACAAGCTGATCCACAACGTCGTGGGCGGGATCGGCGTCGTGCAGGGCAATGGCGGGCTCTTGCGTCCGGGCCTGCCCTGGCAGGCGATCCATGACGGCGAGACGCTGGCGCACGAACCCCTGCGCCTCAGCGTGATGGTCGAGGCGCCGCGCGAGGCCATTTCGGCGATCATCGCGCGCCATGACGGGCTGCGCCAGCTTTTCGACAATGGCTGGCTGCATCTGCTGGCGCTGGAACAGGGCCGCGTCTCGACCCGCTATGTCGGCGGCGGCGACTGGATCGCATTCTCCTGAACGAACGGCGCGGGGCCGGAGTGAACCTCCGGCCCCGCGCTTTCGCGTCGATTGGCA
The DNA here is from genome assembly GCA_029853055.1 of Scenedesmus sp. KT-U. Lineage (NCBI taxonomy): Eukaryota > Viridiplantae > Chlorophyta > Chlorophyceae > Sphaeropleales > Scenedesmaceae > Scenedesmus > Scenedesmus sp. KT-U. Next base: position 1,559 of record JARWLF010000394.1, read on the forward strand.
AGGAGCCCCGTGGGGCTGCGGGCCATGGGCGTGATCGATCTACGCTCTGCCGGTGATCTTTCTGGATCCGCGCTGTCCTTCGCCTCTGCGAAGCCCCCCGCAGGGCGTCCATGTGACGATGGTATGGACCGCCCGGACCGGAGCATCGCGTCCGGGCGGCCCTGTCGCGCTATTCGGCGGTCAGAAGCGGCGTCTTCGTCTTGCCGAGGCGCGGCGTCTCGGGGCCGGTGATGTCAAAGGCCGGCTTGTCGTCCTCGATCTTGACGCGCACCATGCCGCCCTTGGTCAGGCGGCCGAACAGCAGCTCTTCCGCCAAGGGCTTCTTGATGTGCTCCTGGATGACGCGGCCAAGCGGGCGTGCGCCCATCCGGTCGTCATAGCCCTTTTCGGCCAGCCAGTCGGCGGCTTCGGGGGTCAGTTCGATATGGACGTTGCGGTCCATCAGCTGTGCTTCCAGTTGCAGCACGAACTTCTCGACCACATGGACGACCACCTCGCGCGACAGCGGCGCGAAGCTGATGATCGCGTCCAGACGGTTGCGGAATTCGGGCGTGAAGGTCCGCTCGATCGCGGCCGTATCCTCGCCCTCGCGCCGGTCGCGGCCGAAGCCGATGGCGGCCTTGGCGGCATCCGAGGCGCCCGCATTCGAGGTCATGATCAGGATCACGTTGCGGAAATCGACCTGCCGGCCGTTATGGTCGGTCAGACGGCCCGCATCCATGATCTGCAGCAGGATGTTGTAGACATCCGGATGCGCCTTCTCGATCTCGTCCAGCAGCAGCACGCAATGCGGGTGCTGGTCCACGCCGTCGGTCAGAAGCCCGCCCTGGTCGAAGCCCACATAGCCCGGAGGCGCGCCGATCAGCCGGCTGACCGCGTGCTTTTCCATGTATTCCGACATGTCGAAGCGCAGCAATTCCACCCCCAGGGTCGAGGCAAGCTGCTTGGCCACCTCGGTCTTGCCCACGCCGGTCGGCCCGGCAAAGAGGTAGTTGCCGATGGGCTTTTCCGGCTCGCGCAGGCCGGCGCGGGCCAGCTTGATCGCCGAGGACAGCGCCTCGATCGCCTTGTCCTGCCCGAAGACCACGCGTTTCAGCGTGCCCTCCAGATCGCGCAGGACCTCGGCGTCGTTCTTGCTGACGTTCTTGGGCGGGATGCGGGCGATCTTGGCCACGACGGCCTCGATCTCCTTGGGGCTGATCGTCTTGCGCCGCTTGCTTTCCGCGACCAGATGCTGCGCGGCCCCCGCCTCGTCGATGACGTCGATGGCGCTGTCGGGCAGCTTGCGGTCGTTGATGTAGCGCGACGCCAGTTCCACCGCCGACTTGATCGCCTCGTTCGTGTAGCGCAGGTCGTGGTGCTTCTCGAAATGCGGCTTCAGTCCCATCAGGATCTTGATCGTGTCCGGGACCGAGGGCTCGTTCACGTCGATCTTCTGGAACCGGCGGCTCAGCGCGCGGTCCTTCTCGAAATGCTGGCGGTATTCCTTGTAGGTGGTCGAGCCCATGCAGCGCAGCTTGCCGCCCGCCAAAGCCGGCTTCAGCAGGTTCGAGGCATCCATCGCCCCGCCCGAGGTCGCGCCCGCGCCGATCACGGTGTGGATCTCGTCGATGAAGAGGATCGCGTCAGGATGAGCCTCAAGTTCTTTCACGACGGCTTTCAGCCGCTCCTCGAAATCGCCGCGATAGCGGGTCCCGGCCAGCAGCGCGCCCATGTCGAGCGAAAAGATCGTGGCGCCCGCCAGCACGTCCGGCGTCTCGCCGCGCGTGATCTTCAGCGCGAGGCCCTCGGCGATGGCGGTCTTGCCCACGCCCGGATCGCCCACCAGCAGCGGGTTGTTCTTGCGGCGGCGGCACAGGACCTGGATCGCGCGCTCGACCTCGGCCTCGCGGCCGATCAGCGGGTCCACATCGCCCTTGCGGGACTTCTGGTTCAGATCGACGCAATACTTGCCAAGCGCGGTCTCGTCCTTGGCTTCGGGCGCGGCTTCGGCCTTCTGCTCGGGCTCTTCGGCGCCGATGACCTTGCGCGGCTCGTTGAACGAGGGGTTCTTGGCCACGCCATGCGCGATGAAGTTCACCGCGTCGTAGCGCGTCATGTCCATTTCCTGCAGGAAATAGGCCGCGTTCGATTCACGCTCGGCGAAGATCGCGACCAGCACATTGGCGCCCGTGACCTCTTGCCGGCCCGAGCTTTGAACGTGGATCGCGGCGCGCTGGATCACCCGCTGGAAGGCCGCGGTCGGCACCGCCTCCGAGCCTTCGACATCGGTGATCAGCGTGGACAGATCGTCCTCGATGAAATCGACCAGCGTGCTTCGCAGCTCGTCCAGATCGACATTGCAGGCCCGCATCACCTTGACGGCGTCCGGTTCCTCGGTCAGCGCCAGCAGCAGGTGTTCCAGCGTCGCCAGTTCGTGGCGATGCTCGTTTGCCAGTGCAAGAGCCTGGTGAATGGCCTGTTCCAGGGTGGTCGAGAAACTTGGCACGGGTCGTCTCCTGTCAGTCGGCTGGCGGTATGGGCCGCGTCTTGCCCACCTGCCCAGACTGTCACGATGTCATTAAGATTTGGTGGATTTCGACCGGCATCAAGAGGCAATTCGTCCCATGCCGCCGTTTTTCCCAACGATGAGGCAGATGTGATGCGGCAGGCATCGTTTCAAGGGCAGGGCCCGCATCGTGATGGTCAGAACGCATCCTTCATGCTCCTCAGCCGGGCGAAGACCGCCGCGTCATCCGCGCCCTCCATCCCCAGCCCCTCTCGCAGCGCAGCGACGCGCAGGAAGGGGTTCGTCGCCCGTTCCAGAGCCAGCGTCGCCGGCGCGCAGGGGCTCGCCGCCTCGGCGATGGCCCGCATCCGCTCGCGCAGCGCCGCATTGTCGGGATCGACCGTCAGGGCGAAGGCAGCATTGCCGCTGCAATAATCGTGCCCGGAACAGATCAGCGTCTCGTCGGGCAGGGCGTTCAGCCGCGACAGGCTGGCCCACATCATCGCCGCATCCCCCTCGAACAGGCGCCCGCAGCCCATCGCCATCAGGCTGTCGGCGGTGAAGGCCAGCGCGCTTTGCGGGAAGTGAAAGGCCAGATGGCCGACCGTATGGCCCGACACGTCCAGGATCTCGACCGGCTCGCCCAGAACCTCCAGCGGCTCGCCGGGCACGACGCTCACATCCAGCGGCGGCAGGCGATGGGCGTCTGCCGCCGCCCCGATCACCCGCGCCCCGGTTGCCGCGACCAGTTCGGGCACCGCCTGGATGTGGTCGTCGTGGTGATGGGTCAGAAGGATCGCGTCCAGCCCCCAGCCGCGCACCGACAATTCGGTCAGGACCGGCTGCGCCTCGGGGGCGTCGATCAGCACGGTCCCGGCCTCGGAATGCAGCAGATAGGCGTAATTGTCGCGCAGGCAGCGCAGCGTGACCAGGTCCAGCGGCATTGGCAAAGCCCTCTCCTTGTGATCCTTTAGCCTGACAAATGCCGGGCCGGGGCGCAATGCATCACGACATCGACCAGCTGAGACGCTTCTACTACCAGCGCGCCCTGGGCCGCGTGGTGCAGCGCATCCTGCGCGACCGGCTGACCGAGCGTTGGGCCCCCGCCGCCACGACCGGCATGAACGTCGCGGGCTACGGTTTCGCCGCGCCGCTTCTGCGGCCCTATCTGGCACATGCGCGGCGCGTCACGGCGCTGATGCCCGGCCAGCAGGGGGTCATGGCCTGGCCCGCCGGCCTGCCCAACCATTCCGTCCTCTGCGACGAGACCGCCTGGCCGGTCGAGACGGGCAGCATAGACCGCCTCGTGATGCTGCACGGGATCGAGGGCAGCGAACACCCCCGCCAGCTTCTGGCCGAGGCCTGGCGCTGCCTGGGGCCGGGGGGGCGCGTGATGGTGATGGTGCCGAACCGTGCGGGGCTGTGGGCCGCGTCCGAACGCACGCCCTTCGGGTCGGGGCGGTCCTACACGGCCGGCCAGATCGAGACCCAGATGCGCCATGCGGGCTTTCAGCCGGAATGGCACGGCTCGGCGGTCTATATCCCGCCCTCGGACCGGCGCTTCTGGCTGCGCAGCGCGCAGTTCTGGGAACGGACCGGGCTGAGGATCAGCCGCGTGCTGATCGCGGGGGTGGTGCTGGTTGAACTGGCCAAGCAGAGCCGTGCCCCGGTCGGGCCCGGCCTCAAGATCCGCGTGCCGAGCGCGCGAGAGATCCTCGACGGCGTTGCCCGCCCGCTGCCCGGCCGCGCCGCGCCGGCCTCGCGCGCGGGGCATCCGGGTCTGGTCCATGCGCGCCCGGACCCCGGCAGCACGATGGCCGGGCGGGGCGAATCCCCGGCCGGAAAGCCGGGCTGAGTCGCGGCCGATTCCCGACCGGAAACGGCCGGATTCAACCGGGTGCGACAGCCTGCCGCAGGCCGGAACGGCGCTTCGGCCGGGGGTGTTGGCGCTATCCCCAAGGTCAATACAGGTCCGCCGCGACCTTTGTCGCACAGGCTCGCATCTGCGTGTGCATGACGGTTGCCGGGCGGTGAAACTGCTGCTAGAGACGCCGCAGAATTCCGGGCGGCCCTCCAAAAGCCGCGCGACCGCGACCCGCGCCCCATGACAGACCGGATTTCGCGTCCGGCCCGCCAGTGGGGTTTGCGCAAACCGTAAAGGATGACCGTGGCCAACTCTGTTTCCATGTCCCACAGCATCGCCGGGCGTTACGCGCAGGCCGTTTTCGACATCGTGATGGCAGAGGGGCAGATCGACAGCCTCGCCCGCGAGACCGAGAGCCTGGCCGCCGCCCTGGCCGACAGCGCCGATCTGCGGGCGCTGATCTCCAGCCCGAAATATTCCCGCGCCGACCAGGCGGCCGCCATCGGCGCCATCGCGTCGAAGATGGGCCTGTCGCCGGTGATGGCGAACACGCTTCAGCTGATGGCGAAGAACCGCCGCCTGTTCGTGCTGCCGCAGCTGACCGAGCGTCTGGCCGCGCTGATCGCGGATGCGCGCGGCGAAGTCACCGCCGAAGTCACCAGCGCGGTCGCGCTGAACGACGAGCAGCAGGAGCGGCTCAAGACGACCCTGGCCGAGAAATCGGGCAAGACGGTCAAGCTGAACACGCGCGTCGATGAGAGCCTCATCGGCGGCATGATTGTCAAGTTGGGCTCGCAGATGATCGACAGCTCGGTCCGCTCGAAGCTCGCTTCCCTTCAGAATGTCATGAAAGAGGTCGGATAATGGGAATCCAGGCTGCCGAGATTTCGGCGATCCTCAAGGAGCAGATCAAGAATTTCGGTCAGGACGCCGAAGTCGCCGAAGTCGGCCAGGTGCTGTCGGTCGGTGACGGGATCGCCCGCGTCTACGGTCTGGACAAGGTCCAGGCCGGCGAGATGGTGGAATTCCCCGGCGGCGTCCGCGGCATGGTTCTGAACCTCGAGACCGACAACGTCGGTATCGTGATCTTCGGCGATGACCGCCAGATCAAGGAAGGCGACACCGTCAAGCGCACGCGCTCGATCGTGGACGTTCCGGTCGGCAAGGGCCTGCTGGGCCGCGTCGTGGACGCCCTCGGCAACCCGATCGACGGCAAGGGCCCGATCGAGGCGACCGAGCGTCGCGTGGCCGACGTCAAGGCCCCCGGCATCATGCCGCGCAAATCGGTGCACGAGCCGATGGCGACCGGCCTGAAATCGGTTGACGCCATGATCCCGGTCGGCCGCGGCCAGCGCGAGCTGATCATCGGCGACCGCCAGACCGGCAAGACCGCCATCGCCCTGGACACGATCCTGAACCAGGCGAACTACAACGGCCGCGAGGCCGAGGGAATGAAGACCCTGCACTGCATCTACGTCGCCGTGGGTCAGAAGCGTTCGACCGTCGCCCAGCTGGTCAAGAAGCTGGAAGAGACCGGCGCCATGGCCTACACGACCGTCATCGCCGCGACCGCGTCCGACCCGGCGCCGATGCAGTTCCTGGCGCCCTATTCGGGCACCGCGATCGGCGAATATTTCCGCGACAACGGCATGGACGCGCTGATCATCTATGACGATCTGTCCAAGCAGGCCGTGGCCTACCGCCAGATGTCGCTGCTGCTGCGCCGTCCGCCCGGGCGCGAAGCCTATCCGGGCGACGTCTTCTACCTGCACTCGCGCCTGCTCGAGCGTTCGGCCAAGCTGAATGAGGATAACGGCGCCGGCTCGCTGACCGCTCTGCCGATCATCGAGACGCAGGCGGGCGACGTGTCGGCCTATATCCCGACGAACGTGATCTCGATCACCGACGGCCAGATCTTCCTGGAAACCGAACTGTTCTTCCAGGGCATCCGCCCGGCCGTGAACACCGGTCTGTCGGTGTCGCGCGTGGGTTCTGCCGCCCAGACCAAGGCGATGAAATCGGTCGCCGGTCCGGTCAAGCTGGAACTGGCCCAGTATCGCGAGATGGCCGCCTTCGCGCAGTTCGGCTCGGACCTCGATGCCGCGACGCAGCGCCTGCTGAACCGCGGTGCGCGCCTGACCGAGCTGATGAAGCAGCCCCAGTATCGCCCGCTGACCAATGCCGAGATCGTCATCGTGATCTATGCCGGCACCAAGGGCTATATCGACAACGTCCCCGTCAAGGAGGTCGTCGCCTGGGAAGAGGGCCTGATCCAGTTCCTGCGCAGCCAGAAGTCCGACCTGCTGGACGACATGACCCGCAACGACCGCAAGGTCAGCGGCGATCTGGAAGATGCGATCAAGGCGGCGCTGGACGAATACAACCGCACCCGCGCCTGAGAGGGGGAATAGATGCCCAGTCTCAAGGATCTCAAGAACCGGATCGGCAGCGTCAAGAACACGCGCAAGATCACCAAGGCGATGCAGATGGTCGCCGCCGCCAAATTGCGCCGCGCGCAAGAGGCGGCGGAAGCCGCGCGCCCCTATGCCGACCGCATGTCGGCCGTCATGGCTGGCCTGACCGCGAATGCGGCAGGCCAGGCGGGCGCGCCGCGCCTGCTGGCCGGGACGGGCAGCGATCAGCGCCACCTGCTGGTGGTGATGACCGCTGAACGCGGCCTTGCCGGCGGCTTCAACAGCTCGATCGTCAAGCTGGCCCGCCAGCATGCCGACCGTCTGCGGGGCGAAGGCAAGCAGGTTGCGATCCTGACCGTCGGCAAGAAGGGCCGCGAGCAGCTGAAACGCGACTACGGCGATCTGTTCGTGCATCACGTGGACCTCTCCGAGGTCAAGCGCGTTGGCTATGACACGGCGCGCATAATCACCGACGACCTGCTCCAGCGTTTCGACGCGGGCAGCTTCGACGTGGCGACGATCTTCTACAACCGCTTCGAGACCGTGATCAGCCAGATCCCGACCGCGAAGCAGGTGATCCCCGCCGAGGTGCCCGCCGATGCGGCCCCCGCCAATGCGCTCTATGAATACGAGCCGGGCGAAGAGGAATTGCTGGCCGAATTGCTGCCGCGCTCTGTCGCGACGCAGATCTTCGCCGCGCTTCTGGAAAATGCGGCGTCCGAACAGGGCGCGCGGATGAGTGCCATGGACAACGCCACGCGCAATGCGGGCGACATGATCGACCGACTGACGACGCAGTACAACCGCTCGCGTCAGGCCGCGATCACCACGGAACTCATCGAAATCATTGCGGGCGCCGAGGCGCTCTGACCGTAACGCAGAGGTGAAACATGGCAGAGGCCACTGGTAAAATCACGCAGGTGATCGGCGCCGTCGTTGACGTGCAGTTCGACAACCACCTGCCCGCGATTCTGAACGCGCTGGAGACCGAGAACAACGGCAAGAAGCTGGTTCTGGAAGTCGCCCAGCACCTGGGCGAGAACACCGTCCGCACCATCGCCATGGACGCGACCGAAGGTCTGGTCCGCGGCGAGGCCGTGCGCGACACCGGCGGCCCGATCACGGTGCCGGTCGGCGACGTGACGCTCGGCCGCATCCTGAACGTCGTGGGCGAGCCCGTGGACGAGGGCGCATCCATCACCGCGACCGAGACCCGCGCCATCCACCAGCCCGCCCCGGACTTCGCCGCGCAGGCGACCAGCTCGGAAATCCTGGTCACCGGCATCAAGGTCATCGACCTGCTGGCGCCTTACTCCAAGGGCGGCAAGATCGGCCTGTTCGGCGGCGCCGGCGTGGGCAAGACGGTTCTGATCATGGAACTGATCAACAACATCGCCAAGGTGCACTCGGGCTACTCCGTGTTCGCCGGCGTGGGTGAGCGGACCCGTGAGGGCAACGACCTCTATCACGAGATGGTCGAATCGGGCGTTATCGTTCCCGACAACCTGACCGACTCGAAAGTGGCGCTGGTTTACGGCCAGATGAACGAGCCTCCCGGGGCCCGGATGCGCGTCGCCCTGACCGGCCTGACGCTGGCCGAACAGTTCCGCGATGCCTCGGGCACCGACGTTCTGTTCTTCGTGGACAACATCTTCCGCTTCACGCAGGCGGGTTCCGAGGTGTCGGCGCTTCTGGGCCGCATCCCCTCGGCCGTGGGCTACCAGCCGACGCTGGCCACCGACATGGGCGCGATGCAGGAACGCATCACCTCGACCAAGAACGGCTCGATCACCTCGATCCAGGCCGTCTATGTTCCGGCCGACGACCTGACCGACCCGGCGCCTGCCACGACCTTTGCCCACCTCGACGCCACGACCGTTCTGTCGCGCGCGATCTCGGAACTGGGCATCTACCCGGCCGTGGACCCGCTCGACTCGAACTCGCGCATCCTGGACCCCGCCGTCGTCGGCGAGGAGCATTACCAGGTCGCCCGCGACGTTCAGGGCATCCTGCAGAAGTACAAGTCGCTTCAGGACATCATCGCTATCCTCGGGATGGACGAACTGTCGGAAGAGGACAAGCTGACCGTGGCCCGTGCCCGCAAGATCCAGCGCTTCCTGTCGCAGCCTTTCGACGTGGCGAAGGTCTTCACCGGCTCGGACGGCGTGCAGGTTCCGCTGGAAAAGACCATCGCCTCGTTCAAGGCCGTGGTTGCTGGCGAATACGATCACCTGCCCGAGGCCGCCTTCTACATGGTCGGCGACATCGAGGAAGTGAAAGCCAAGGCGCAGCGTCTGGCCGCCGAAGCGGCATAAGGGGGCAAGATGGCCGATACGATGCAGTTCGACCTCGTGTCGCCGGAACGGAGGCTTGCCTCCGTTCCCGTGCGCGAGGTGCGCCTGCCGGGCAGCGATGGCGATCTGACCGCCATGCCCGGCCATGCGCCCGCGATCGTCACCCTGCGCCCCGGCATGGTCGTGCTGGTCGGCGCTGACGGTTCCACCAGCGAATTCGCCGTGACCGGCGGCTTTGCCGAGATCAACGCGGATTCGGTCAGCCTGCTGGCCGAACGCGGTCATCCGCGCGCCGAACTGACGCAGGCTGTCTACAACGACATGCTGGCCGAGGCGCGCCGCGCGCAGCAAAGCGCCGAATCGCGCCGCGAGCATGTCGGCGAAGAGGTCGTGACCGCCGCCGTCAAGCTGGTGGGCGACATGGTCGCCATGGGCACGCATATCGGGCTGGACCCCAATCAGTCCACCGTGCCCGATTGATCGCCTGATCCCGTTCAGCGCGCCTTCGGGCGTCGCGGCATCTGCCCCGGTCCTGCACCGGGGCTTTTGCTTTCCCGCCCCCGGTGGTTATCCTGACCCCGTATCCATTCCGGAGTTGCCATGTTGCGTTTCCACTCGTCCGAGATCGGTGTCAGCCAAGGCTCGGTCATGCTTGTCACCGATTACGACACCGGCGGCCCGCTCTGGACGGGCAGCGGCGAGCGTGTCACCCGCCAGAGCGTCGTCTTCCCCGAACGCTTCCTGACCCCGCCCGCCGTGCAGGTCGCGCCGTCCATGTGGGACATCGACGGCAGCACGAACCAGCGCGGCGATCTGGGGGTCGAGAACGTGACCTCGGCCGGGTTCGATCTGGTCTTCAAGACCTGGGGCGACAGCCGGGTGGCGCGGATGCGCGTCCAGTGGACCGCGATCGGCGCCTTGCCCGACGATCAGGATTTCCTGCTCTAGCCGCGTTCCAGATTGGCGCCGATCAGGCCCGCCACCTGCGCGGCATGGGTCATCGGCGCCATATGGCCCGCACCGGGGATCAGCGCGCGGCCCACATCGGGCAGCCGCGCGGCCAGCGCATCGGCGATGGCATGGATCACCGGCGGGCTGTCGCCACCCGCCACGATCAGCACCGGCGCATCCACCGATTCCAGCCCCCCCTCGCGCAGGATGCGGGCGCTGTCGGTCCGCAGGGCGGGGCCGGTCTCGGCCACCAGCCGGATCTGGCGCACCATCTGCGCGCGGATCGGAGGGGGCAGGGCGTCCAGTTCCTGCCCGTTCCAGGCCGACAGGAAGGTCGCGGCGGCTTCGCCGTCGCGCCCCTCGTCCAGCAGCCCGGCCAGACGCGCATCCAGTGCATCCTGTTCGGCCGAGGGCGCGGCGGCAAACAGGACCGGCTCGATCAGGGTCAGCGTCCGGATTGCCTCAGGGGCGGCGACCGCGATGCGCAGCGCGACGGTGGCGCCGAAACTGTGGCCGATCAGGTCCAGCGGACGCTCGATCATCGCGGCGGCCAGCCGGGTGACGGCGGTGTGGTAATCCGGCCCGTCAGGCCCAGGCTGCCAAGGATCGCTGCGGCCATGGCCCGGCATGTCGAAGGCGCGCAGATCGACCGCCCCAGCCAGCGCCGCCGCGACCGGCGCCCAGCCGCCCGCGCTGCCCATCATGCAATGCAGCGCCAGAGCCGGGCGGTCGGGATCGCCCGGCCAGTGGCGGATGTTCAGCCCGCTCATGCGCCCGCCAGATGCCGGTCCAGGAAGTCCAGCCGGTCCTGGCCCCAGAACCGGGCCCCGCTCTCGCGCACCACGTAGAAGGGCGCGCCGAAGACCCCGGCCTCGACCGCCTGTTCCAGGTTGCGGCCATAGGTCTCGGCGCCGACGAACAGGCCCTTGTCGGCCAGGGCCGGATCGTGGCCATGCGCGGCCAGGATGTCGCGGATCACCGAATCGTCGCTGATGTCGCGCTCCTCGGCCCAGACGGCGCGCAGGAAGCCGTGGACCAGCCCGCCCAGATCGCCGCCGCCCGCCTCTTGCGCCGCGATGATCGCGTAAGAGGAGGGCGCCATGTTCACCGGCCAGTGCGCGGGTTTCAGGTTCAGCGCCATGCCCAGATGATCGGCCCAACGCGGCAGCTCCTGCGCGCGGTATTCCATGCGGCTGGGATGGCGGTTCGCGGGCCGCACGCCGCCCGTCCGGTCAAAGAGCTGCATCAGGTCCAGCGGCTTGTAGGTGATCGTCGCGCCGTGCCGGGCCGCGATCGCTTCCAGCCGGTCGCCCGCCAGATAGCACCAGGGGCTGATCGTGCCGAGATAATAGTCGATATGCGCCATGATGCTCCTCATTTCCGGGTTTGCCCGCAGGCTATCGCGGTGCTAAGGCAGCCGCAATCTGACGCAACCGCCAAAGGCCGCCCTCCATGCCCGTCACGACCGAACCCAAGCTGATCTCAGGCAATGCCAACCGCCCGCTGGCGCAATCCATCGCGCGGCGCATGTCCATGCATCGCGGCATGAGCGTGAACCTGCTGGATGCGCGGGTCGAGCGGTTCAACGATGCCGAGATCTTCGTCGAGGTCTACGAGAATGTCCGCGGCGAGGACATGTACATCATCCAGCCGACCTCGAACCCGGCCAATGACAACCTGATGGAACTGCTCATCATGGTCGATGCGCTGAAACGGTCCTCGGCCGCGCGCATCACCGCCGTGATCCCCTATTTCGGCTATGCCCGCCAGGACCGCCGCGCCAAGGCCCGCACGCCGATCACCGCCAAACTGGTGGCGAACCTGATGACCGAGGCGGGGGTGGACCGGGTCCTGACCATGGATCTGCACGCCGCCCAGATCCAGGGCTTCTTCGACATTCCGGTGGACAACCTCTATGCCGCGCCGGTCTTCGCGCTGGATGTGCAGCACCATTTCAAGGGCCGGATGGGCGATCTGATGGTCGTCTCGCCCGATGTCGGCGGCGTGGCGCGGGCGCGCGAGCTGGCGACGCGGATCGGCGCGCCGCTGGCCATCGTGGACAAGCGCCGCGAGAAGGCGGGCGAGGTGGCCGAGATGACCGTGATCGGCGATGTGTCGGGCAAGGCCTGCATCATCGTCGACGACATCTGCGACACGGCCGGCACGCTCTGCAAGGCGGCGCAGGTCCTGACCGACAATGGCGCGACCGAGGTCCATGCCTATATCACCCACGGCGTCCTGTCGGGCCCGGCGGTCGATCGCGTGACGAAATCGGTGATGAAGTCGCTGGTGATCACCGATTCGATCCAGCCGAGCGAGGCGGTGAAGAACGCGCCCAACATCCGCATCGTGCCGACCGCGCCGATGTTCGCGCAGGCGGTGCTGAACATCTGGAACGGCACCTCGGTCTCGAGCCTGTTCGAGACGGACACGCTGCTGCCGATCTACGAGGGGCTCTATTCGACCGCCTGACGTGGTGGAGGGGGAGGCCGCCTCCGGCGGGGGTATTTGGACAACGAAGAAGCCGGCGGGTGAGCGCCGGCTTTTTTCGTTGCGGATGAGGCCTGTGCACGGGCTGTGCACGCGCGGTGCACCTTCGGTGGCCGGGCGGTGCGGGGGGGTCTACAGCGCCCGCCAGCCGATGTCGCGGCGGCAGAAGCCCTGCGGCCAGTCGATCGCGTCGACCAGCGCATAGGCGCGCTGATGCGCCTCGGCCAAGGTCGCGCCGCGCCCGGTGCAGGCCAGGACGCGGCCTCCGGTGGCCAGGATGGCGCCGTCCTTCCGCGCCGTGCCGGCATGGAATGTCATCTGGAAGCTGGTCTCGGGAAGGCTGTCCAAACCGTTGATAGGGCTGCCTTTTTCGTAGCTGCCCGGATAGCCGTTCGCGGCCATGACGACAGTCAGGGCGTGATCCTCGGCCCATGTGACGCGCGCCTCGGCCAGCCGCCCTTCTGCGCAGGCCAGGAGCAAGTCCAGCGCCTGCGCACCCAGCCGCATCATCAGCACCTGGCATTCCGGATCGCCGAAGCGGACATTGTATTCCACAAGCCGCGCCCGGCCCTGCTCGATCATCAGGCCGGCGTAGAGAACCCCTTGGAATGGCATGCCTTTTTCGGCCATCGTGGCGATGGTCGGGCGCACGATCTGCGCCATGATCTGATCCTGGATCGTCTGGCTCAGGACCGGCGCGGGGCTGTAGGCGCCCATGCCGCCGGTATTCGGACCGGTATCGCCATCGCCCACGCGCTTGTGGTCTTGGGCGGTGCCGATGGGCAGGCAATCCGTGCCGTCCGAGAGGATGAAGAAGCTGGCTTCCTCGCCGGCCATGAATTCCTCGATCACGACCGACATGTCGCCGAATTCGCCCTCGAAGATCGCGTCGATCGCCGCATGGGCCTGCTCGACCGTCTCGGCCACGGTGACGCCCTTGCCCGCGGCCAGGCCATCGGCCTTGACCACGATGGGCGCGCCCTGCGCGGTGACGTAATCACGCGCGGGCGCGGCTGCGTCAAAGCGCGCCCAGGCGGCAGTGGGGGCGCCGCAGGCATCGCAGATCTCCTTGGTGAAGGCCTTGGATGCCTCCAGCTGCGCTGCCGCCTGGCTGGGGCCGAAGACCAGGAAACCGGCATCGCGAAGCGCGTCCGACACGCCTGCGGCCAGCGGTGCCTCGGGTCCGACGATCACGAAGTCAATGGCGTTCTCCTCCGCGAATTCAAGCACTTGGGCGCGCGACAGGATGTCCAGATCGGCGCATTCCGCGACCCCTGCGATCCCCGCATTGCCCGGCGCGACGATCAGCCGGTCGCATTTCGGGTTCTGCCGGATCGCCCAGGCCAGAGCATGTTCGCGCCCGCCGCCGCCCAGGATCAGGATATTCATCTGCCGCCCTTTCGCTTGGTCCTGCGGCGTTCTAGTCTGCGCCGTGAAGGGGAACAAGCCACATGGACCTGCTTGAAGACGAGCCCGGCCCGGGCAGCAACGCGCATGAATTCACTGTCTCGGAACTCTCCGGCGCGCTGAAGCGCAGCATCGAGGACCAGTTCGGCCGCGTCCGCGTCCGGGCCGAGGTGGGGCGCGTCTCGCGGCCCTCGTCGGGGCATCTCTATTTCGATCTCAAGGATGACCGGGCCGTGCTGGCGGCCGTGACGTGGAAGGGGCAGGCCGCGCGGCTGATCCAGCGGCCCGAAGAGGGGATGGAGGTCATCGCCACCGGCCGCCTGACGACCTTTCCGGGCCAGTCGAAATACCAGATGATCGTGGACCAGATCGAGCCGGCGGGCGCCGGGGCGCTGATGGCCATGCTGGAACGCCGCCGCAAGGCCTTGGCGGCCGAGGGCCTGTTCGACGAAGCCCGCAAGCGGAAGCTGCCCTTCCTGCCAAAGGTGATCGCGGTTGTGACTTCGCCCTCGGGCGCGGTGATCCGCGATATCCTGCACCGCCTGCGCGACCGCTTTCCCAGCCGTGTGCTGATCTGGCCGGTCGCGGTTCAGGGCGAAGGCTGCGCGCCGCAGGTCGCCGCCGCGATCAGGGGCCTGAACGCGCTGGCCCCCGGCGGCGCCATCCCGCGCCCCGACCTGATCATCGTCGCGCGCGGGGGCGGCAGCCTCGAGGATCTGTGGGGCTTCAACGAAGAGATCGTCGTGCGCGCCGCCGCGGAAAGCGTCATCCCGCTGATCTCGGCCGTGGGGCACGAGACCGACACCACGCTCATCGATTTCGCCTCGGACAGGCGCGCGCCCACGCCCACGGCGGCGGCCGAGATCGCCGTCCCTGTCCGCGCCGATCTGGCCGCGCGGCTGGCCGAGACCGGCGCCCGGATGCTGCGCGCTAACGCGCAGGCGATCCAGCGCCCGCGTCAGCGCCTGCGCGATCTGGCCCGCGCCATGGGTCGTCCCGCCGCCCTGACCGAGGGGCCGCGCCAGCGCCTTGACCTGCAGGGCGCAAGGCTGGAACCGGCGCTGCGGCTCTGGCTGCAATCGCGCCGCAACCGGCTGGCCCTGCGCCCCATGCCCGCCGCGACCTTGCGTCAGTTCACCCAGGCCAAGCGGCATGGGCTGGACCGCCTCGCGGTGCGGCTGGATCAGGCGCGACTCAGGCGGCTCGAACGGCCGCGCGATCGTCTGGCGCAGTTGCAGGAACGTCTGGACGCCTCGCTGCGGCGCGTCACGGCCACGACGCGGTGTGCGATCACGCAGCAGGATGCCCGCCTCTCCGACCTGACGCTCCGCCTTGACGCGGCCCTGCGCCGCAGCCAGCGCCAGCGCCAGGATGCGCTGGCCCGGCTCGACCGCATCCGCCAGACGCTCGGCTACAAGGAGACGCTCAGGCGCGGCTTTGCCGTCATCCACGGCCCCGACGGTCTGCTGACCAGCGCTGCCGCCGCCGCCCGCGCGCCGCAATTCCAGATCGAATTCGCCGATGCCCGGATCGAGGCGCGACCCGCCGCAGACAAGCCCCGCCGCCGCACCCCCCCGCCCGAGCAGAAGACGCTGCTCTGATTTGCCTTGGTGCAAATATCCCACGGGGGTCCCGGGGCGTGAA
>JARWLF010000395.1:0-19313 GCA_029853055.1 Scenedesmus sp. KT-U
TGGAAGTCCATCAGGAACTGGTAGCACCTGCGGAAAGTGAGAGGGTTCCAGTGATCGGCATTGCCAACAAGGCTGCCAGACAATAAGCCCAGCTGCTTACCTAGATGGGCCACCGTGAATGCCCATAAACACCATTGCGATCTGCTTTGTGCGTTGAAAACTGTATGAAGGTTACAGCAAAAGGGGTGAGGGTGTCTATCTCTATGCTGGCGCCCGTTATACAAGCAACAGAAATCAATTGCAGAACTAGCAGTCGACTGCAGGTTTGAAATGGCCGTGGAAAGTTCACAGATGGACGATCAAGCACTGAACTATGGTTGCACAAGCAAACGACGCTGATCCATGAATCGAAAGATATTGCAATAATCTAGATACGTTCAGGTGCATCATTCCACCAGCCGGATGTCTGCTCGGGCAGAAACCCCGGTAAACATGGTCGGTGGAACCGGCGCACATCAAGCAGAGGGGCCTCACTGCAGGAAAACGGTTAGCACAGCAACAGCGGCGCCTTGTTGGGCATGCGCAACCTGGTGTCCACAGAGTGAGCAGGCAATAACCCAGAACATGGCAATGTACTGCTATTGTACTGTCCCCGGACGCCTGCATTCATCAGCTAATGCTCGCACGTGATGCATAAGATCGTGGTTGCAACCCGAGGAATATAGCACAGCTGTCTAGGAAGTTCCATCGAGGCAATTTCACAGAGTGATGAGATCCACAGCATTCCTGAGCCAAGCCACCTGGGTAACCAATCAACAGTGTATTGACGTATCAACACCACAACAGTGTTACAAGTCCGATAACAAGCACAGACCTTGTACGAAAGCATTGTGTCGGTCAAAGCAGACCACAACAAGTATGGTTCGCAAGCTGGACCATGACCAAAGACGCCAAACATCATCTGGCTTACGCAGCCACCTTCAACTGCTGCTGTTTGTGCCAAGCCACGACGTCTGCATATGGCAACTGACCCCCGAAGATGTCAAGAGCACTGCCTACTGTTATGTCCACTTTGCCTCGACCAGCAGCTGCCACACGCTCCAAGTCATCCTGCATATCACAGCACACGGGGAGGACAACCCCACAACCCCATATTGGACACGTCTGTCACATCGAACTTTGACTACATCCCCAGCAGACACTGTGCAAAGTCACTATGTCGATACACCAGTGGAAAGCAGAAGTTGCTTGACAGGAATGCTTTGGCACAGTTAGGCTTTTGCTGCTGGCAGCCGGGGTATCAGCTGATAAAGACAGGATCACTCACCAATGTACGAGCCCCTCCAGCATATGTCACTGGTATGGGAGACCATCTCCCTAGAAGTTCAACCAACGCATCGTCTATACCCAACTGCATGCCCTCAACATCTACCCCATGCACTAGGAATTCATCACAGCTGGCAGCTAGCTTCTCCAATGTTGCTTCACTGAGACATAAGCTGCTGAAGCGCTGCCAACGATCTGTCACAACCCAGTAGTGACCGTCTCGCTGTCTGCAACTGAGGTCTAAAACAAGCCGTTGCTTGCCTACCAGCTTCACCTGGAGGCAGCACACAACACAAAAAAGCACAACCCAAGAGGCACACATTTCATCGAACGAGACCGCTGGTTAATGAAGTCCTGTGTCAAAATCAAGACAGAATGCTTGCAAGCTAAGGCAAAGTAGCACAACACAGTTCTGCTTCGCACAGTGTTCTGCATGACAAGACACAGCCCTAGCTGATGTGCTGTGACTGCAGGGCTTACCAGATCTCTAAGCCGATCCTCTTCCAATCTACCATCTCTGAACACAAACGAAGTTACGATGACATGGCTAGCACCTGCATCGAGATAGTCTATTGCATTGTCCAAGTTTACACCTCCGCCAAGCTGTAGGCCCCCTGGCCAGGCTTGCAAGGCTGCAAAAGCAGTGTCTCTGCAGTAGCGGCAAGACAAGGCAGCTGTTTGGTTGTTCCAGAGTGTCCGAGACAGCTGCTCTCTCCACACAGGTCACTCCATTGGCACTGTCAGCATGTGCTGCTGGCATCTGGTAGCGTGCTGTGCGAGTGGTGCAGCTGTAGCACCTGAAACGTAATAGCATCCGCACCTGCTTTGCTGGTCGGCACCTAGCATGATCACGTGACCACCTGCGAGCTGATCTCGATGATACAGCTCAGCATACCAAGAAGATGGCTTGTCAGACACAAAGTTGGTCTTCAGTTGCGCACTGTCTTGGACACTGCAAGGCATACACATGCTGGTACATGAGTCTGTTGCTTGCTGATATGCTGAGAGTGTCAGCCATGGAGTTACTCACGTGCATCATGCACTTTGTTGCATAGGCTGGCCACTTGCTGATCCAGCAACCGGTGCATGCTGCTTGTTTCGAAAAAAAATGGTGAGTTACGGGTGCTGCAGTAGGTACTGTTGGTCGACTACCCTACCCTATTTGATACTACAAAGTTTCTTACCCGCTGCTGGTTGGTAAGTCGTTGAGCGTGGAGCCTACGATCTGCTTCACCTTGCCCTGCACAATACATCTGTGCCTGGACAATCGCAATTCTTGTGAACCAGTGATCACCTCTAGTTGATATACACACCTGATGAATGTCAATGCATGGTCTGAACTTGACGCACTGACCACCCGAGGAGGAGCAGCTGATCGACAGACGTTGCCTGTCGAGCCTCTGCATCTGTTTGCTGCTGTGTGATGCAGTGGGTGTACAGGAGAGTTACCTTCTGCAGACGTGTCTTGCAATGAGCACACTTGCTGTGGCATTATACTTTCTACACGGGATCCTGACGCTGTCATGCACAGAGTTGAGCTGCCATGCTCTGTGCGCGCCTACTTCACACTGCCATGTTAAGTGACAAGTGACGACTGGGGACTCCCACACACTGGTTTCGGACCCAGGCACCATCATTCAGACCAAATTATTGTGAAAATGGTTTCTGCATTCAGTGCGCGACATGTCGACCACGACACGTTGATTTAGTAGAGTAATCATCAAGATGGAGGATGTATATGGCCTGAAAACTGCTTCAGAGTGTGATGGTATCATCAGAGACTATTGCAAAGGCTCAAGGTGGGTGCTGATCCTGTAGCATGCTCATTCACACCGCAGCTGCTCCTCAGCCACCGGCTCAGTGCTTACTCTGTACTTCGATTTTGTAGGCCAAATGCAAAGAAGGCCTTGAAGCAAATTGCCAAGCAGAGCGGGTGCGCTCTGCCCCGCAGATACTTGGTAAGCCAGCCAATCCACCGTGCGCTCCGGTCACTTGACCCTTGTGCGTGGTTCTCATTGTGACATCTTATGTTGTATTACAGGCACGTTTGATATACCATGAAGCAGCAGGCTCAATCAGCCCAGGAACAGTTGGCAGCGGGTCCAGCCTCAAGCGCATACAGCTTCTGCAGGATGCGTATGAACATGCAGCAGAAGCAACAGTTTTGGCGCCAAATAGTCTCAGTTGTGCAGCCCTGCGAGCCACACTTGCCATCAACTTGCTGGTTGAGGAGTCTGCTCTGCTCAATCCCACCAGCAAGCCAGGCAAGAAGAGTTCTGGAGTGTCTGCATTAGACAAGAAGTGCCAAGAGCTGAGGGACAGGTTCCGGGGCAGCATTGATGCTTGCAGAGTTGCTTTAGAGCATCCCAACCCTGAGATGGTGGAGCCGGTTATCACCATGATCACAGCCACACACACAACCTGTGATCCTTGCAGCTTGGTGAGTTTGCAGCTGTAGCTCCCTGCAGCAGACTACCGCCCTTCCAGTACCTGCATGCATGCACATCAGCTATATGCTCATACTTACCAGCATGTAGTAAGCAGCATGCAGGGTCTTACGGGTTGCCTTGTACCATGTTATCACAGATATTCTTGACCCTTTGCTGAGCAAAGAACCTTCGGCTTGTGACATTGCTACCTGGCTTCTGCTTTTGTAGCTGCAGGAAAGGATTCTGGAATGGTTCAAGAGTGGCAGTTGGCAGGAGATTATCACAGAAAAGCGCAGTGTGCTGACCAGCATGCAGCAGGTCCTACAGAGCTGTCATGCACTGCTTGACAGTACACAAGTGCCTGTCAACAGCATCATCAAGCTTCTGCAGCATATTCTTAGGTAAGCTCGCTGTCTTAGCCATGGCACACACGTCAGCAGCATCTGTTTCAGTCACTGACAGCTACTAGCTGCTGTATTGCTTGTGAGACATGAATGTACATGTGAACTCACAGACTCCATGCAGTCTAATAGCAGCGCATGAGACATGAGCGACGATCACAGTGTGGGTGGGTGCTTAACACAAGCCAGAATATCAGATGGTCTGGATCTGCAGGCCGTATGGAGCTGAGCAGCAGATGCTGGCAAGCAGCAGGGTAGGCACCAATGGAGCAGCAGCAGCTTCTGCATCACCAGTGAATGCGCTGCAGTTCCCAACAGCACAATTGCATCATGCAGCCATCGGTGAGCTCCTAAGGCTTCTAAGGCCAGCAGCTGGCGCAGCACAATTGGCAGCACCTGTCCCTGAATATGAGCAACCCCATGTACCTGCAGCAGTGCCGGCAGCAGCTCCGGCTGTTGCTGCACCTGCAGGCAATGAGGTGGCACCGCTTCCGCTGTCAGTTGAGAAGCCTTGGGATGCACAAGAAGCAGCTGCAGCAGCAGCACCCAAGGCAGCAACCCCAGCTGGCGGCAGAGGTAAGGGCAGGGCTGGTAGGGGACGATCCACTGCTGCCAGTGGTGCTGCAAGGAAGAAAGAGCGCAGCCGGCGTGAGCAGTTTATGGACGTAGAATCTTTCTGGAGGAGCTGTACACCTGAGCAGCGGCTGCAGTTGTTGCAGGTGCCACTGGCACCCTTGTTGGAAGGTGGGTAGTTCACTTATCCAACCTGCAACAGCGCCTTCATTATCCATCTCCTGCACTGCAATGTTACAATGTTGCTGTCTAGCCTCTCATAAGCTTCGGCACTTCAGCAGCTAAGGTGCTTGATTTGGGTGGTGGTGGTTTGCTAGGTGTGAAGCGGGAAAGTGGCAGCGAGGTTGCAGAGGAGCTGATGGAGGGCCTGGTGCTGTTGCGGGAGCAAGCTAGTACAAGCGCACGCTACTGGCTCTGTGCAGCGTGTGATCGCAAGTTCCACACAGCCGGAGACTTTGCAGCACACCTAGAGGCCTGTCATGAGCAGCTGGTCCTTGTCAGGCACCAGGGGCAGCATCCAGGGCAGTTGCAGGCGGCAGCAGCACCTGTAGATGCCGGAGCAGCTGTGCCTGCTGCAGCACCACCCGCATCCCAGCAACAACAGCAGCTCCCACCAGTGGGCGTAACTGCTGCTGGCGGCATTTCTTATGTCACATGTAGCAAGTGCCAGGTAAAAATTTTGAGCTTCGAAGCTGCAAGAGACAGGCTGCAGATGTGGGCAGTAATTGGTGCTGTAATCATATACCGAGAAGTGTGTTCATGCTTGCCATGGAGAGTGACACCTCCTGTTGCGTGCAGTGCAACCCGACATGCTCGTGCTGTGTACCTGCCGTGTCATGACACCTGTAACTGTTGCACACAGGCTGAGGTTGTGGGGATGTACTTCAGCAGCATACCGCCACAAGCGCAACAACCACAGCAGCAGCAGCAGGTGCAGCAGCATCAGCTTTGCTTGAAGTGCTACAGACAGGTGTCAGCAAGCGTCGGTGCAGCCACAGCAGAGCAGGCATACACTAGGGTAGCTCCCCATGCGCCTGCGCTTGCTTGTCCAGCTTGGTCTGAGAGTGGCAGTGAGTTCATCAGCACAAGAGATAGCTTCAGCAGCTGTGAAGAGAATGAATCTGAAGATGACCCTGAGGCCATGCAAGTCAGGCAGTTGCACACAAGCATCAGGCAGCGGATGGCAACTCTTCCACAAGGACGAGTTCCTTTAAACTGTGGGGGCGATGGGCAGCTAACTGCACAGCAGCAACGGCAGCTCACCTGGCTCTCAGCTGTGGTGAACAAGGGCATAGCAGCACAGACACCAACAGCAACGCCACAGCAGCCTGATCAACAGCTCGCAGCTGCAGCGCAAGGAGTACCAGCAGGCATGTTTGTGTTTGGTAGCAACAGCAGTACAGCTGGCACCCCTGATGGTGCTGCAGTTGGGGGGTCAGCCACCCTTGGTTCTGAAACAGATGGTACTGCAGCACCTGGGTTGGCTGCAGTACCCACCGGTATGCCGCAGCCAGCTCCTGGAAGTTACCTGCAGCATCCCATCAACACTGCTGTTGATGGCCTGTCCCGCGAGCTCATTGCAGAGCTCGAGGCAGTACATGCTGCCAGAAAGTGCCTTCTCACTGCCCACTCAGCAGCAACAGGGCAGCCACAGATGGCAGTCAGCAGCCAGCAACCATTGGAGCCTGCTGCAGCCGCTGATGCAGCTGCCCAGGAGTCCCTGAGCACGGATGACAGCGCTCAAGTGCTAGCTGTTGACTCAGGGGTCAGCAACCACATCGCTGCTACTACTGCTGCTGGTGAGGATGGGACTGCCAGTGAGACAGGCACTCCAACTGCTGCTGGGAGGACTTGGCGGGATTGGTTGCTGCCCAAGAAGCTGTTGCAGTGGAGTGAGGGTGATGAAGTTCCAGATGAGTCACTGATGGTCAGTGAGGAGCCAAACAGCTTGGCAATGTCCAGTCCATTGCCCATGCAGGCTCAGTCATACACTGCATCTGCAGGTGCAGCATCTTCAGGGAAGCCCACGTTGAGCAGCAGCAGCAGTGGCGCAGTAGCAGGAGGCAATGACGGCAGTGATCAGCAGCAGGACAAGGTGGCTGGTAGCAGCGGAGTACAGCGACCTGGCCATCGCAGTGCTCCTTGTTC
Source organism: Scenedesmus sp. KT-U (assembly GCA_029853055.1). Taxonomy (NCBI): domain Eukaryota; kingdom Viridiplantae; phylum Chlorophyta; class Chlorophyceae; order Sphaeropleales; family Scenedesmaceae; genus Scenedesmus; species Scenedesmus sp. KT-U. The sequence continues at coordinate 6,818 of JARWLF010000395.1, forward strand.
ACCCCGAACACCAGCAGCAATAGACAGCAGTAGACAGCCACTGCAGTCAGGTGGTGTGTCTCTAGTGCAGGCTGCAGCAGCCTCAAACCCGCCCTTGAGTTCTCAAGATACTGAGGCTCCAGCAGACTTGGAGTCAGCTTTGGTGCTGGCTGACCGTCAGCATCCAGCTCAGCAGAATCCAGCTGCAGATGTGTCTTCAAAGACCAGCAGCAGGGGGCATTCATCAAAAGGAGCAGCGGCTGCTGCATACTGGCAGGCGCCAAGTATCATAGAAGCCATGATAGGCAACACCAGTAACGCAATGCAAATCACTTGCATCGCATCAACCAGGACTGACGTGCTGGTAGATGAGATCATCAGGTGCATGGCCCAGGTGTATGCTGCTGACAAGGATATAGCAGACATGACACTCAGCTGCCTGGTAGACTTCGTCAGGCGAAGATTGCTGGTGCCAGGGCCGGAGCCAGGGGCTCAGCAACAGCAGCAGGTGTCCAGTGCCAACAGCAGCACTGCACCACAGAAAGCACCTTCTGCGGAGCAGCATCAGCAGCAGGTGTTGGCAGCAGCTGCATCCTTGGCACCTGCTGAGTTCCAACTTGTGCAGCAGTTCATTGCCTCACCTGAAGCAGCTTATCTGTCACCCGACATGATGTATGCTGCTCTGTCTTGTCTATCAGCTGGTGATCTGCAGATGGCTCTGGCGTATGTAGTGAGGCAGCATGAGGATTGCATGGTACAGCCCGAGCACAGTGACAGTGAGGGTGAGACGGCAAGTCAGAGCTTGCTACCTGAGGACGATGCGGGTTGCATGCCGTTATTCCAGCTGCACAACTTAGACGAGTTGAGTTTCGAGCAGCTGGTAGAACACATCTGGCCAGGAGAGCTTGGTGAACAGCAGGCTGCCGCAGCCTCAGCCGCCGGCTCAGCAGCGAATGGCAAGGGGAGTAGAAATGGAAGCAGTCGACTGAGTGCGACTCTGCGCTCCAGACAGCAGCAACGGCAACAGGGCACGCCTGCTATAGAAACTGCACCAGCACCACACAAGAAGTTGTCACTAGCTCAAGAGCCAAAGTTGTTGCCTGCAAATTGGTGGTTGGAGCACTTGCAGCAGTCCGGCAAGGCCAGTGATCCTCCAGCAGCTGCAGCAGCAGACTTGCGTGTTTTGCGTTGGGTGTATGGCAACATTGTCAGCAGCCAGGCAGAGGAGTTCTCCTCAGCACAGGCTGCCCTTAGAGGCCAGCTGGATAGGAACACAGCACTGCTTGAATTGTATGAGGGCATGGCCAATGCTTGGAGGCGCATGCAGCGTGTGGCTGACAGGAGGCGTACATTGGAGCAGCTGAGGCAGAATATCAAGGTAAGGGTTGCAGGATTCTGTGACAGGTTTCAAGCAGTGTGGTGATTGCCTGCAACCTCTTGCAGGTAGTTGTTGGTGTCTGCCGCATGCAAGGAAAACTCTGTTGACATCACGCAGTTCTTGAACCCTTGCTACAATCTTGCATGTTTGTGTTGTGCTGCAGACCCACTTTGCTGTTGTGCGCTCTCAAGAAGAGTCTGGGGAGCACTGCTCTGGACAGGAGGCTGTTGCGTTCCTGGAGGCACTATTCACCAGTCTGTGCACAAGCAGCTGCAATAATACTGCTACACCAGCAAGCAAAGACACTACCACCAGCAGCAGTACACCTCCAGCTATTGTTGCTGCCGGTGCTCAGCAGACTCAGCCTCCCGAGCAGAAAGAGCCGGCAGCGACAAATGCCTCGGCTGGTGCAGCACAAGCTACTATGCCTCCACTGTCAGCTACTGGTTGGCCAGCCGGCATGACCTTGACAGCACCCCCTGCCCCTCCACTTGCTTTGCCTGTTGCTGGCGGACAGGTCCAACCCAGCACAGCAGTATCTGCAAGTGCAGCTGACAGCAGCACTCAGGCAGTTTCAGTCAATGCTCCTGGCGCAGCTGCTGTATCAAACAGCAGCGCCCCCACACCCCAGTTGCCTGCTGCTGCTGGCATGCCAGCCTCAGCAGTGAGTCAGCTTCAAGTGCGTCTGAATCAGCTGGCGCCGCTGTATCTGTGTGAGCCTGCAGTTGAGGTTGTTAGGTCTGCTCCTGCTCTGGCACGTGAGGCATCTCAGCGGTATGCAAGGGCTCTGCTGGAGCGGGAACTGTCAGTATTGGCCTTGATTGAGGCTATGCTTGATGACGATGTCTCCACGGCTCGTCAGAAGTTGCAGGGTGCAAATGACCGGCTGCTTGCTCGCAGAACTGAGCTGAGTACTACTGAAGCAGAGCATACCAGGATTGCAGCAGAGGGGCCTGCCAGTCACCGCAAGAAGGACTTTCTGGATAAGGCCACGAAAGAGGCCGAACACAGAGAGAAGCTAGCAGACCTCAAAGCAAAAATTGATGCAGCCAAGGCAGCTATAGCAGAGGATGAGGTCACAGCAGCTGCTGCAGATCTTGCTGCAGCAGATGCACAGGCTGATCTGGCAAGGGTGCGTGAGCAGGCTCGACAGATCGCTGCACGCAGGAAGAATCTGGAAGATTTGAATGCTCAGCTCTCAACGCCAGTGCCACCTTTGACAGCAGCTGCCCTTGCTGCTGCAGCCAGTACAAATGGTGTCTTAGGGCCCAATGTGGGTGGTCCACCAGTTCCCCGCATGCCACCTGTTCCTCCACCAACCTGCAGCTGCTGTCCGCCAGTACAAGCAGCTCCCAGCAGTACTGTCGCCCCAGTGTCCAGTGATCAGGGTGCAGGTAGTGGTGCTGGTGCTGTTGTGAAAGGCGAAGGCACAGGTTCCAGCAGTGCTGTTGATCTTGGTTGGTCCTGGAGAGCTCAAAGATTGGAGTGTCTGATGTATCGCGTGCTGTGGGTTGCTGAGGCTGTCAAGTTGTTTCAAGCACAATATGAGCCACGATCAGGTGGGTGTGCACTTGATCAAGGTATTGACCGAACCGGTTGTTGATCATTGCTTTCTGTTGTCACACCACAGCAGGACATGTAGGCTATCCACCACGGCTCTGTCTCCAACCAGGGAGTGCTTGGTTGATAGCTTATCTTACCTGTTGGTTGTGTTGAATGCCGAGGTACACTGCATCACTGCTATGTCAATGGTTCTAGCAAGCTTGCAGAATCAAAAGCGGCAACCTCATGATTCTATCCTATTGTCTATTCTATTGTCCAATGTGTACACGAACATTCTGGCCTTCAGGTGGCAAGCAGTATGAGCTACTTGTGCGTGCTAGCAAATGGGTGAAGGAGCGCTGTGATGAGTATGACTCAAACTTCCAAGCAGCAGCTGAAGACCTTTCAAATCTCAGGCAGCGCGTGCAGCAGTTGGCTTGGTGAGTAATCTCTGCTGTTGTAAGAAGACTGATTTTGAGCCTGCCTATAGTGTGCTCACCAGCAGGACTAGTCAGCTCATCGTACTCTGGTTTGGAGGTTAGACTGCTAGGGTTTTTCTGGTTACAAGGTATAACAGGTGTGGAGCATACCTTGTGTGGTGTATGACAGAGATCAGCTGCTGTGCATGCCCCAACAAATCAACGCTGATGCTCAGCCAACCTCGTGTGCTTATTGCAGTGTGGATCTCACCTTTGAGATCAATGAGGCGGCTCTGAAGTACGTCCGCAACACCATTGAGGCAGAAGCAGCAACAGCGCAGGAGCGCCGCTCACAGCAGCTGCTGCTTGAGTTGTCAGCCGAGGAAGAAGCAAAAAAGAAACTGGCTGAGCAGCAACAGCAACTGGCAGCAGCAAGCACCACAGCAGCTGCACAGCATGACAAGCAGCAGGGCTCAGGCAGTGGCAGCAGTACTGGTCCTGCATCAGGCGGTTCGGCCAAGGCAGCTAAGGGCAAGAAGGGCAAGCAAGGCAAGGATCAGCAGAAGCAGCTGAAGCAGCAGCAACAGCACCTGCAGACTGAGCATCAAAGACTCGAGCAGGAGGAGGCTGCTAGACAGGCCTTGGAAGCAGCAAGGAAGGCTCGCGAGCTGGCCCTTGAAGCTGAACTGGAACAGCGCAGGAAAGAGCTTGAGCAGCTGGAAGCAGAAAGAGAGGCAGAGTTGATCCGGCAAGCTGAGGAGGCCAGCCTCAGGGAACAGCAGGCATTAAAGAGAGCTCAAGAGGCGAATGAGCGAGCACTGAGGGAACAGCAGGCTTTAGCAGATGCAGCGGCTGTATTGGCAGCAGCAGCTGATGCCGGGGATCTGACGAGTCTTGTTGGCAGCAGTGGTGGCAGCAGTGAGGGCCAAGGCAGTGGCGGTAGGACTCAACAGCAGCAGGGCAGGGGACCGCGTGGTGGTACAGGCAAGGCAAGCAGTGCAACAACACACCAACAGCGCGGCAGCAAACAGCAGCAGCCACCAACTACACCAAGCAAGGGCAGCACTAGGACCGGTGCTGCCAGCCGTGGCGCTGCTGCAGTGACTGGTACTGGCACAGCAGCAGCAGTTGCAGCAGGCACCAACAAGACTGCAAAGGCAACATCTCCAGCAGCACAAACAGCAGGCAGACAGCGTGCTGGTACACAGCAGCACCAGCAGCAGCAAGGCCAGGTTCGGGCTCAGAATGCAGGTTCATCGGGCACTGCTGCTCAAGTACGTAAGGGTGCTAGGGCTCCTGGTGGTCAAACAGCAGTGGCACCTCCCCCTCCACCCCCTGCTGTGATCGCTGCAGCTGCTAAGCTGCCACAACAGCAGCAACAACCCACACAAGCTGCTCCTTCACTGCTAGACTTCGGACCCACTCCTGCTGAAGCGTACGCTGCTGCACAGGCTGCCAAGGAACAGCATGCCAAGGAGGCAGCAGCAGCAGCCAGGGAGCAGGCTATCACCGCAAAGACAGCCGCTGCAGGGGCAGAAACCATGTCAGCCCAGAAATCTGCTGTGCGCTCCATCCACATTCAGCAGGGTTCAGGGGCTGCAGCAGTTCCTGGTGTATCAACCAATGATGAAGTCGTGGATATGCCAGCAAGTGCTGTTGGTGGTAGCAGCCATCTGTCACGCCTGTCACTGGCACACATGGATGAGGTTGTACAGCCAGCAGCAGCAGTGGGAGTGAGAGTGCCTCTGGGTCCTTCTGTTGCTGGCTTGTCCAGCAGTGGTAGTGCAGGAGCCCTGGCACCTAATGCAGCAACTGATGCTGCAGTGCCTTCACCTCTGTCTCTCCGCAGCAGCAGTACACCCCTTATGCCAGTGCTAGGTGACAACAGCAGCAACGGCAGCGGCTTCGATCCTTTCAGGTCCAGCTATGGTCCTGCAGATGGTTTGCTGCTGCAGCCTACAGCAGTAGCAGACAGGCAGACTCATCAGCAGGCCAGACCAAGTGCTCTACAGTTGCAGAGTGCTGGAAGTGCTCCGCTGGCTGCGGAACTCAGCTTTGGGGGCTTGGCTGGTCTTGCACAGCAGCAAGTGCTGGAAGTGCGAACACCTGCCAGTCATACAAACAGTATGAGGCATGATCTACCACCACGGCCATCTACGGCATTGGGTGGCGCTGTAACAAGCAGTCATGCCATGGATCCTGGGTCTCCGCTCATGATGGGGTCGTCTCCTGCAGATGCGCCACACATTCAGTCCATCATGTCGCTGCTAGACGGTGACACTGGCGGTACACACAGCTCATCCAGCCAGCAGCAGCAACAGCTGAGCAGGCCCAGCACCAGTGACAGTGCAGATGGCGCAGCAGCAACAGGTGGCAGGGGTTCACGGCTCGGCAGACAGTCTGGAAGAAACGGAGGTCGTGGCAGAGAAGCGCAAACAGCTGCAGGATCTTATGCAGCATCAGGCAGTGTGGCAGGGGGTCAGCAGCATGAACAGCAGCGTCCTAGACAATCCCCTAATGGTTCTGGTACACAGCAAAGCTTTGGTGCAGACATGACTGGCCAGGCAAATTCAGGTTCTGCTGCTGTTGGCCGGTCTCCCAATGGTGCAGCTGCTGTTCCTCGCCGCAGTACAGGATCCAGCAGCAGTGTTGATATGTTGTCAGCAGGATTTCAGAACGGCCCACTCTCACCACTTGGTGCAGCAGCAGCAGGGGGAGGAGGTCCACCTGGCATCAGTAGCAGCAGCTCACGGCCAAGCAGCGCTGCCAGCAGTACCACGGGACTGCTTGACAGTGGCATCATGGGCTTGCAGCAGCAGCAGCAGGCAGCTATGCAGCAGAGTTGGCTTCCACAGCATCAGCAGGGGGCTGGGGCTGGTTGGTCGATGCTCGCTGCTGGTGATGGTGGTGCATGGGGCACTGGGCCTGGTGTTCCAGCTGGTGACCACGGGATGAATGCAGCTGCAGGTTACAGCACAGCACGAGAAGCTCCTGGAAGCGCAGCTGGTGCAAAAGCTCAATTGGCGTCTACTGGTGCTATGTTCACAAGTCAGGCTGGCAACCGGGCTGCACCATCAGGAGCAAATGTCTCTGGTCCAATCTCTGGCACTGGAGGTCTGCAAGGGCCTTCAGCACAGCAACAGGTAGCTGCAGCAGCGGCTGCAGCAGCCGCGTCTGCAGCAGCAAGCAAGGCGCGTCAGCAACAGTCGTATGCTGATCCCCTGGCATTTGGAGACGGTGGTTTGGGTACGTACAGCGCTGCCCTCAGCTCCGTTGCAGCCTTCTCTGGTGCAGCTGTGCCCAGTGTTGGCCCTGTGAGCTTGGGTTTGGGTGGTTACGGTGGCCTTGGTCTGGGGATGTCAGGGTTTGGGGCCAATCCCCTCAGCCCAGTAGGTGGTGTTGCCAACAGTGGGCTTTCAGGGTATCCAGGTGTGGCTACTGGTGGTTTAGCAGGGTATGGCACTCCTGGAGGTCTGTGGAACTGGCAGCAGGGACTGCCACAGCAGCAACAGGCAGCTGCTGCGATGGCGGCTCTGATGCAGCAGCAGGCTCGTGCAGGCCGCAGTGGTTTGGCGACACCTGCGGGAATACAAGGTCTGTGGCAGCAGCAGCCACAGCCACAAGGACGAGGTGGGAAGCAGCAACCACAGCAGCAGCAGGGCAGGATGTCTGGGGCTGGTATGAGGCCTCCACAATGGTGATTGGGCTACCTTGACATCCAGACAAGATGTTGACAAGGCAGCTGTTGCATGCGCAAGCACAGCAGAGGTGGACGTGAGTACATCTTCCATGGGACATACTGATGTTTTTTGTTGAGTGATCAGGGATTGGGGTGGTTTTTGGACTGTTCAGCTTGGGGTCCGGGTTGGGTGCTGTGCAGCAAGTGTCTGTCGTTACAGGCCTGAGAGGTTGTGTCTGCGTGCACAACTGATTTATGATTGCTGCCGTGTCTGTACTGAGAGTGTTCCCAGTGTGCGGGCGGTGTTCAGCAGCTGAGTGGGGTTGTCAGTACTAGTGCATTGATTTGTCAGCAGTCCACAATTGGAGATAAAAGGCTTAAGCATGACGTGATTCAATAGCTTTTCTTTGGTTCTGATCTTTTGTTAATGCCCCGGGGGGTAACAAGTCCTGCTGAGCATAATGGTGTTTGAACACTGGCACCAGCTGGTACCACTGCAGTGAAGACTGGGTTGCCACCGTGGCACTACAGAAGCATGACGAGTGCATGTAGTTCCTCGTCAAACGGCTTTAGCTGAGGACACCCTTCCGCCAACCTCAATCCGACTGCCGTATGCGCTTCTTGTAGTGCAGCTCTCATGGCCAAGGTAACATGTGCCGTAACTGTTCCTCATGCTTCACGAAGCAGGGCTTGGCATGATGTTGTTTATCGTTCCGATCTGCAGCCGACGTAACGAAAGCAGCATTGGTGGTTGTTGCCCCACTCTTTTGCTGAAACGAACAGTACGAGTTCGACAGGCTGCCTGTACAGCGGCATCGCTTCATGCTATGCAGGTTGCATGCAGATACGACTAGCTCTTTGAGATCTGGACATGGGAGTCGAAAGTGCTGGGCTTGCATATCTTGTGTCAAGCACACCCAAAGCCGGGTTGTCAAAGATGGAGCACGCAACGTTGCCTACAGTCCTGTCATACATATATGATACAGCCCTTGAGCAAGCCTGTGATAACAATGATGTTCTATTCCCACGTTTAGTGAGCAGTGTCGAGCAGCATGTATCTCAATTTAAGAGTGCAGGACAGGAGACAGCCTCTTCTAGCAGTGGCATAGTCAGCAATGGCAGGCTGGGTCCTGCCACAGTAACCGTTGACCGATCCTCAGTTTGTGGTATGTTTGGCTATAGTGGTGGCGATCTGACTCTGGAGTCCCTTGGAAACTTCAGCAGCTGCAGAGCCAACGTTGCAGTGTACTGTGGCAAGTGGATGTATGAGTGTACTGTCCTGACATCCGGCATACAACAGGTGATGCTATTTCCCGTTCCATGATTCGTGCACTCAGCAAGCCTACTCATCGCTGCAGCAGCTTTAGGCACAGGGCATGCGTGCGCACCACTTGATGTTGTGCATGAGCTCCTGCAGCTTGTTGCTTGCATGTCAATTCCTCTGATTTGTGCTGCAGATTGGCTGGGCCACCATTCACTGCCCCTTCACGGCGGAAGAGGGAGTAGGTGATGCACCAGATAGCTATGCAGTAGACGGCAAACGCATGAGGTGGGCAAACAGACCTCCTGCAGCATGATGGTGCAGATGCTGAAACTCTGCCTAAAGCTGATCAACTAGTATGACAGCTTCTATGCAGCCTGGAGTTGCACAGTCTGCTGTTGCCAGTGTCAGGGCAGACGCATGTAGTCAACACTTTGGCCTGTACCAGTCATCTTCGGCAGCTTTGTAAGCTGTGCGGCTCTCCTGCAGGAAGTGGAGTGTTAAACCCCAACCCTATGGTGAACCCTGGGTGCCAGGAGATGTGATGGGATGCTGCCTGGACTTGGAAGCGGGAACAGTGACATTCTATCGCAACGGACAATCACTAGGCGTGGCTTATGACAGAGTGCGCACCCTGCAGCCCAGTTTGGCCTACTTCCCAGCTGTCAGCTTATCACATACAGAACGATGCAGCCTCAACTTCGGCAGCAAGCCCTTTGTATACCCAGTTCAAGGGTATCAGCCCCTGCAGACACCCCCTGATGTGTCCGTTACACAGGAGGCTCAGTATTACTGCTCATGTCTGGCGAGGCTATGTCTAGTTGCTGCAGGCAGACCGGAGGCACCGGTGGCTGGCCATTACTCAGATAGTACTGCAGCAGCGGCGGCTGACAGCACCAAGATCAACAGCATAGCTGTAGCTGATGGCCCTGCGCAGCAACGGAGTCATGCAGCAGCTGCAGCAGCAGAGCGTCTGAGTGCAGTAGGCTTCGCAGCTTCCAGCTGCTCCCCACGGACTTCAGCCTCTTCCTTTGTGCCACCCTTCGCTGGTAGCATAGCTGATGCAGATGTGGTGCTTCTAGGAGCAATTCTGCTGCAGCCACTGCAGCAGCTGCTGGTGTACCATACCTATCTCATTCATAGTGTCCTGCTGCCCATGTTGGCAGACGTGCAGCGGGAAAGTGAGCCACAGGCTTCCCGACAACTGCAGCTGTTGCTGCAGCTGCTGGTACTGGTATGGCATGAGGAGTTTGGGAGCATCATGCTGAGCGTGCTTGAGGAACTAGCTTACAGGTGGACTGTTACAGCGTGCAGAGCAGTGCCATGATCACACTTAATCAAACAGCTGCATGAGCACAAATAATCAAAAAGCTGCATGTCTTGCCGGCTTCTGATATTGTGTACTCTACTTCTGCAGCAGGACAACAGAAGTGTGTTAGTGTTGCAGTCTCCTCAAGTGCGCCTCTTGCTTTGAACCTAGTATGGCTGTTGCTTTCATGCATCATCGTGTGTTCTCGATATGTGGCTGGTGTTACATGCTTCCATGCAGGTGTCAAGTATCGCCCCTTCTAGTACAGGACTTTCCCCACACAGCCGGCTACCCACCCCTCTCTCTTGCAGTATCGCTACTGCAGCATCCCCGCATCATGCGTCTGTTTGTGTCACATCCTGACTTCATGACAGTGCTAGAGGGCCTACTGTCTCGTAAGAGCCCTAGCCCAAAAGACCTGCAGTCTCTGTTGCCACATGTTTGGTGGAAAGGCTGTAAGGATGAGACTGCTAGTGAAGAGAGGTTGAGAGCGAGTGTCAGTATCATCACAACCACCCTAGCCAAGGTGAGTCGAGCTACGGATCATTCAAGTCCGTAGTCCTTATAGCTGTGTTCAGCATTCCCTAGGCTGCTTGTACTGTTGCTTTGCAGCTGCTGTTGAGGGCTACAGCTATTCCAGTGTCTCCACCAGACACTTTTCTGTTGTCCTGATTGCCCTGGCCCCATGCATGCATGTGCTGCCTCCTGTGCTTTGACATTTCTGTTGGAGCTTCTTCTGGCCACCCCCTTTCATGACCCCAACACACCGAGCACCAGCAGTAGCCCAGATGAAGATGACTGCGCTCTGCTGGTGTTCCTGCGCTTCCTCCTGCAAAAGAACCGTGGCGCACTGCGTGATGTCCCCCCACCAGGTCTCAGTGACCCAACTGTCCTCATGACAACATTTTTTGGACTCCTGCGCCTGCTGCAGCCAGCACTGCAGGCTGCTTGTGAGTTCGGGTCAGGGCCCTTGGCAGCTTTTCCAGCTGCAGGAGTTCTAGCGGCCCGTGACGCAGCAGCAGAAGCATCACCAGTGTATGATGTACCTAGATTGGGTGGTATAGTCAGTCACCTAGCTCGAGAGCATCCTCTTAGCACCTTAGAGCAGCAGAGTATAGGGGTTTGCTTGGCAGGGGCAGGTGCCACTGACAGCGGCAAGGACAGTAAGGCATTGCAGAGCAGCCAGTTGCAGCAGCAGCGGTACGTAGCACCTCCTGCGCTCAAGGACGTATGGGTTCCTGAGTTGCTGAACACCTGCATGCTGCTGTACTGTTTGCGAGTTGGGTTCAACTACAAGATGATACACACGCTCAGCAGCAGTGTGGTTAGTAGCAGTACAACATTGGCAGATTTGGACCGTATGATTGCCAGCGGCCCTGGGAATGATCCTTATAGGGTGAGTCACTCACTACCCTGAACATAGTGTGCTGCAGTACACAAAGTGTCTTGCATGAGTTTGTTCAAGTCCGCTCTGTACACATCTGTCATCAGACTATTAACTCCACTTCTGTGTGTGCAGGTGTCAGAGTACATTGCAGCTTGCTTCCTTGTCACCGATGTATTGCTGACGTCACTGTCACCTTTGTGCATGTCTTGCAGGCCAGCACGTGGCTGATTGGCACCCGCAAAGTGTATCATGATGAGCTGACACGTGATGTTCGACTATTGACGCTCCTGCGAGTAGCATTCTTCAGCGCTGGCAAGCAGGCAGCCCTGGGCAATCTCACCTGTTATTTAGCAACACTCCTAAGCAGGATTTCCAAGCTACCACCACCTGTCAATGCAATCGAGGACAGCGGGCAGAATCTATTAGCTGACAGCAGTAGTGAAGACCCACACCTCAGCAACCTGCTTCGCTATGTCCCTGTGGTATATGTCGAGGCCATTGTGGATTACCTGACTGCTTTGAGGCGCTGTGACGAACACAGTGTGACATTTGGGGGTGCTGGGTGTCATGAAGTGTCAGCAGCAGGCTCTCAGAGCTACATGGCTTGGCTGTGTGGCAGTTTGAATGATCCACGTATTGCTAACCCAGATGTCCAAGAGAGCCTGCTTCAGGTATCAGAGTAAAGTGTGCAACACACCCCTTGTGTAGAGCTTCAACATGCAGCATGTCCAGTTGACTGTGACCTACCTGCTGTCGTACAGTGCACTACCCACCATGGACCACAGCAGCTGCAGGAAGCCTTCTGCTTCTGCTCAGTATGCGCTTGTGTTTCTGCTGCAGGTGTCTGGGTTGTTGCTGGAGCATCCCACATGGCGTTCACTTTTGGAATCTCAACCTGCTCACGCTCGTGAGCTGATAGGGTCGCTGCTGCAGGTCTTTGACAGCAGACTGTGGCACCCAGCGAGTGGGGTGTTGCTCAAGTGAGTGGGCAGCCTCCATGGGGTCAATTCCCCTGTCTGCATGTCACTGTTATCTGCTTGTACCTGCAGTCTGCAATTCCTATACGCATCAATCTGGCATGTTGATCGTTGATGGACTACCAACTGTCTTTGCTACTTGTGTGCCTGCTGCAATCTGCAGGCTGATCAAGAACTGTGGTTTTGGTCATGCGATGGCCTCCACATGCCCTCAGAACAGCCTTCAGCAGGTCCTGCTAGATGCCATCGAGGGCACAGCACCATCAGATGCATGCGGCTCCACTAGTGATACATCCACCAAGTCCATGGCACCAGCAGGTTCAATCACGGCAGTGCAAGCAGGCTCTGAAGCAGCCGCTGCAGTTGCATCTCGCACCAAGGGCTTCCTGAACCGGCTGTTAAACACCCTCAACTGGACACTCACCGAGTTCACAGTGTGTGTGGGTGACTTGCACAATCTGAGGGGCCGCAGGAGCATCTTAGAGGCGCAGAATCAGTATAGGCGCACTGGGTTGATGTTTGAACTAAGCGTGAACTTCATGCGGATACTGGAGTTCACAGTGGT
>JARWLF010000396.1:0-17923 GCA_029853055.1 Scenedesmus sp. KT-U
CATTGGGATCATCCCCTGCAGGTGTTCGACCCAGCCTCTACCACTTGGAGGTCTCTGGCAGACCTGCAGCAGCCCAGATATGCTCATGCTCTGGTGTCACTTTCTGGACACGTGTATGCTGTTGGAGGACAAGCAAGCAAACTGCTGCACAGGTTCGTGCAGTGCCGCTTCTCGCAGGGTATGGATGCAGTACTGAGCTGCTGCTGGTGTGAGTCTGTCATGAAGCCTCGTTCCTTGCATGCCTCTGTGCCTGCAATGACCAAGACTGCCCGTCAGAGGCGAAAGCTTGCTATGCATGGGACGAATGCTTCATCTGTGCAATAGACCCAGTGCATATCTTCGGGTTGCCGGTTGAGAGTACAAGTGTTTGAATAGCAGGCGAGAGCACATGTTGCATGCATTGCAGTTCATTAGTTACCCCACTTCTGCTGTGGCACGTGTGCATCTTCCACCCACAGGACTGTTGAAGTCTTCCACACAGAGCGCAACAGTTGGGACGTGCTGCCGCAGCAGCTGCACACAGAGAGGAAGTACTGTGCTGCTGCTGCTCTGGGTGGCAGAATCGTAGTACTTGGTGGTATGAATGAGTCCAGGAGTAGGTTGAAGAGTATGGAGGGCTATGACCCAAGAGAGGGGCGATGGACAAACTTAACAAGCATGAAAGTGAGTTTGATCATCTGGCCAAGTGTGTCTGAGCAAATGTGGCATTGCAGACTGTGCTGCTTTCGCCAGCTGAGCAAACACAAAACACGTTTGTTTGCTCCCTAGACTGCTGCAGGGCCTATGTGTGATATAAGCAGTTGCTGTTTTTGGGGTTGCAGAATGCTCGCTCCAGCTGTGGTGTGGCAGTCCTTGGTGGCCGACTGTATGCTGTTGGCGGGAATGCTGGAGATCAGCAGTTCCATGCAGCAGTAGAGGAGTATGACCCTGCTGCCGGCAAGTGGAGAAGCTGTGCTGCTCTCAGCTGTGGACGCAGTGGATTGCTGGCTGCAGGGATCTGAGGTGAACTCCTAGCAGGAGTGTTATTGCAGTTTGTTGATGGTGTGTATAACGTTGTGTGAATGTTGTCAGAAGGCTGTTCCTGCAGTTGCGAGTAGAGCCAATCCAGTTGTGTAGATCTGAACCGTCATGTATAGAGTGTGAGTGGAGGATCTCCTTGTACCAACATAGGCTGCTGCAGTCATTTCATAGTTGACACCATCAGCATAGTGTGCGATGCCCTGTTGAGCCTGGTGCTTATGATAGCACCAGCAAGGGCGAAGCAGAGGTCTTGTGTACCCCAAAGGGCAGTGTGTGTCTGTAGTTCGAGGGTGTTGTATGCTTGTTTGTGTTGTCTGTCAGGGTTTGCTCGTGTGGCTGATCATTGGTTACTCTGAGAAGCAGTAACATATGTTTTTGAAGCTTTGTTACAAGGGCTGTCTGCCAGTTGGGTCTTGAGTTTTAGTGGTGTGACAGAGCAGTTGCAAAAATCTGCTTGATCGGTGATTGATGCAGACCAGCATCAGCTGCATAGCACCGTGCAGCCGCCAGCCAAACAGTGTCAGCCTGACCGAGTGTGCCAACTTGAATTGACAGAAGTATCTGCTGTTTCAAGTTGCTGACCAGAACCTGTTGCTTGTCTAGTGCAGCATTACCAAGTCTGCTTGTACTTGCAGTCCTCGTCCTGTGTTCCTGGTAATGCAGGCGCATGCCATGTGCTCACTGCCTTGATGATGGTGATGACAAAGTGTGGATGTTCCATCCTTTTGGACTTGTTCTCAGTGTTGCTGTTGTTCGCCATATGAGGACCGTTTATAGGTGCTGGTCTGCACACCAAGTGCACATTGCCCGGTATGCTTGCTCGAAACAGCTTGTGCTTTGTTAGTTTGCATGACGAGCCTTGATGCAGGAGAATATGCATGGCTGGTGCAGGTATTTGGGGTCTCGTCATCCTGTATTGCTGTTCTGCATGAGATCTTTCCTCTTCATGTGTACACTAAGCATCGACATGTACACAATTTGCGTTATTTAATTTGTTTGGAGGTGTTTGGAACTCCTGCATAGTACAGATGTTACGCGCCCTGTGTCAGCGCAGCGCTGTACGTTTGCATACACTGTGGCGTGGCAGCACCTGGACAATGCAGGAACCAGAATACCCTTTGACTGAGCAAGCGTACGCAGTCGTTGCTGTAATCTATTTGTTGTATACAATGCATTTTGAGCTCATGTTGGGGCACCTTGGTGCGCTGTGCCACAGCACCTGTGCTTACGCACTTGGCGCCAAAAGCTCTTTATTGGGTTTCGCTGAAGCGGGCCGATGATTCCTAGCATGATTGACGTATAGTTGCTTACAGCTTTTGATCTCTTTCAGCGCGTTCGTGCAAGCTGACAGCGACATAGCCAGCTTGTTTCAGGCTCGGGTGAGTTCTAGCCGGGCACTACGATGTAGGTTACACACATGAAGCTGCTAGTGATCTGATGCAATTTAAGGGTTTTAATCATGTAGCGTTTGATCGAATTGGCCCAAGGGGAGGTCACGCTGCGGCGCATGGTGTTGGTCACAGCTACCAGGGTATCGTAGCATTGCCGATCACAGCCACGGCTTCAACACCCTCTTCGCGAAGCCTTGTTACAACAGTACAAAGCCTTTATGATACTCCCAAGATACCTTGCTTTGCCGACGCATCAACCATTGGCTGGTAATCGTAACAGTGCTGGGGAAGCTGACAAGCTTGTTTTGTGCCGTCGTCGGTGCCCCTCGCTCGAACGTCGGCTCAACACCATACCAACGTTTATTGACTTGTTTTGAGGAATAAATTTGAACACGTCCAGTCATTTACTCGCACAGCAGTTGCGCTGCTTGGATTGCTCAGGCAGAGGTGCCCTTCCGAGGCAGCATAAAGATCTGAAATCAACAGGTTGAAGGTTGGTTTGTGCATACATCAGTTCGGGGTGCCTTTTTGAGATGGAGCAGCCCTCAGGTCCATCAGTGGCATTGCTGGGGAAAAGGAAGTCTAACCTGAGTGATGAAAGCAATAACTCGCAGCATTGGGACAGCACCAGCACGTCATACTCAGCGTTCTGTAATACAACGCCAGGCTACGCTTCTCCAGGTTACAGTACCAAGAGGAACAAGCAGCAAGTGAGCAACGTGTCCCGACCCTCCATCACTCAGAGTTTGTACTGGCGTCAAAGTATTGATATCCTACTAGCAACCTTGTATTTGCAGGCTGATTGCTGCCAAGATGATCAATACACTCAGCAGCACTTTTGGGTCTGGGACCACTGTATGCAGCAGCAACCCACGCCAGGTGCGTTATGTATGCGTGAAAGGTTTCTAGACGCCGCATGCGCGGGCAACATCACATTGCTGGATTAGTGCACACTTCGCGCCTTGCGCAGCGCCCACCCTTGGCTGGTCCGAGGCACTCAGCATCATGAGAGCATCCGTCTATGTTTCAAACGTGCGAGTGCGATGACTACTGCCTGATCCCCAGGCAGCGAAACAGCACCTTCAGCACGGTGCAAGGCTGCCGCAGCGTACCACAGTCTGCTTGTACGCTCTACGACTGCATGCTATAAGCTCTAGCAGATGAAAGATCTTCGATATTACCCTTGACTGTTCACAGGTGTCCAACTGCAGCCCGCAGACAGCAGCACGGGCCAAGGGCTCGTAGCAGCTACACAGCTTCTGCAGCAAGCTGACCCGATGGACTACAGCATGGCAGATTCCAAGCAGGGCCTCGTCAGGACTACTAGTGCGCCGGAGTTGGTGAAGCTCGCACAAGCAGACTCAGCTGCATGGCATGCACAGCATCAACACCAGCAGCAGGCAGCTTTTCTATCACACCAGGTATGCTAATCATTTGTGTAGAGAGGACAGCAGTATGGCTCGTGCAACAAGTAAAGTAGCTCCTGAGTATGCAGCATCATGATCAACGAAATGGACAGCTGCTTTATATGTGTGATTGCAGCTCCATAATTTGTTACACGTCATATTCAGAGTCTTTGTTGCTGTGTTTGAATGTCCGCAATGCATAAAGCACCCTGACAAGCTCAGGCTGCATGCTTGCTGTTCTGCAGGACTACTGGCTTACCTAATCAGCTGGCTGCTGTTGCAGCATTGGTATGAGCGTCAAAGTTGTGATCGAGCCAGGCTCTGATCAGCAGCAGCAGACACAGTAAGAAGCAAGGCAGCAAGCCGAATAAGGCTTGACAACGATCAATCTCGTGCAGCTGCAGCGACAGCAGCTTCTGCTAGCCGGTGATTCAGACGGTGTGCCATGCCTGCTGAGGATCCTATGCCATCTGGGATAATGGATTTCCAGCTGCAGCGGTTGCGTATTGCACGAAAAGGAGCAAGGCAATTTCAGCAATGCCTCCAGCAAGGGCATCAGCACCATGGGGTCTTATGTGCAGCTGCTTATGTTGTTCTCACTGGATTATGCGCGTGCTGTGCTGAGCGCAATCGGCTCTGTGCATGATGGTCACATGATGGTTGGGTTATATGGTCAACACACTCATCAAAGCTCTCATCGCATGTGTATAGAGCGTGAGTTCCAAGTGGCTGCTTACCGAGTGGGTAGGCTTCATGCCAGGAATGGCTTTTGTTGTTGAATTTGCTATGGTTGTCCCAGTAGCTGTTTGTGGTGTTATTGTATTCTTGCGTCATGTGTTGCATGTTGTGTGTTGTTTGTATAGCTGGCTGTGCATAGCTTTGTCAGTGCATTGTAGGCGGTGCTTGTAGCAGTGTTGCGTGCACGATCACGTGATCGCAAGGCTTGACTTGTTGTGTTGCTAGATTGCTTGGCATAGCCTTCTTCCTGCTGTTATCAGTGGTCGGTCGTCGTAGTGATCTGCATGACAAGACAAACAAAAGGGAGGCAGTCTTGGTGAACAAGAGTCGTAGCATGGTATATCATGTTGTAACACCAATTAGATCAGTATTGTGTAATTTGGTATGTTCCTGGTACACTTCTAATGTTATGTGGCTTTTCACATCATAAGCATGCATGTATGCATGTATGGTTAATCTTTGTGATCATTCACAATCGCAATGCTTCAGGTGACTGCGCTGGCCATGGCAACAGCCAGGGTTGGTATTGCTACTACTGCTGCAGTTGTTGTACTTACTGCTACCACTGCTTGCATAGTCCTGATGCGGCTCGCTTATATATGGCTTGTGTATGTTATGTTCAACCAATTTCACAGGGGTTGTATCTCAGCGCATGTGTATGCATGTGCGTGTCATCTTTCAGGCTTCTAACAGCGATACCGTTATGTTGATAACAACCACCGGATATGCTCTTCCACCTGCTCACCCGTATATACTCCAGCATGCATGGTGCCTTTAGCGAATATGTTCTCAGGCAGCCTCACAGCAAGATAGTCAATACGCAACATCTACGACTGGATGGTTTGCAGTGCTTCCGTGTTCCAGTGCTAAGGCTTCACTGAGCTTATCTGCATCTTCAGGTATTCGTCGGAGTGTCCGATCTGCCAGCACTATGTTTGGTATGTAGTTTCTCTTGAATGTGCCTGCAACTGCTGTGCCACCTTGGCATAGCCTATATGGTAGCTGTATTGTGTATTCAGCAACAGCACATCTGTGTGTGAGCACAGTCTTTGCTCTCTATGTGCATGACAACAGCTGCCGCATGTTGCTGCTACACTGTTGTGTCTGGCTTATCACACAGTAATAGCATGTATGCATCAAGCGTGCTTTTTACAGGGCAAGGCTTGAGACTTTGGAAGTGTGGAAGTATATGATGTTCATACACATCATGAAGGTGTTGTTTCATAAGCAGGTGCCCAAGAGCTGCTGGCATCAAGTATCAGCAGCAGTATCAGCAGGATGCTAGCTTGGATGTACAATCCGTCCATTTCGCCGTCGATAGCTCTGGTTTCTGCTGCAGGGACATCGCTTCTGTGGTTGGCCTCGACATCGCACTGTAGATGCCAACGTCAGCAGCGATGTGCCTGCAGCACCCTATCTTCTTGATGCAGTTGACTATTGTGCTTCAAGTCAGGTAGTACTACATCATGGCAAGCAGCTGACAGGCAATGTATCTTGTAGATTGTTTCATCCCTGCACAGGGTCCTGAGGCTTGCTGAGCCCCATGCAACTTGAAGATGTTACTCCTCTGGTGATGTGACTATAGTATTGATAGCCTTTGGGTATTGGCCTCATTGCCGCTGGTGCTGCAAGGCATATGTGCTGCTCCCTGTATACGTAGCTGCTGCCCTATTGTGCCGTGTGTATGTCGATCTCAGCAAGTGAACTGTTGCTTTGCTGCAATGCTACTTGTATATCTGTTACTGATTCGTCACAAGCATCATGGCAGGGTATTGACATGACGTCTACTAGACCTAGTAGGTTGTCTTCGTTGACTGCTGATTTCATGTGCGTCCTTCATATGTGTTGCTCTGGATCGTCCAGTGGTCGTTCAGTACAGGAGTGGCTGTGTATGGTGTGTCATGACTAGTATTGCTAGTATTGCGCTGTATGGCGCTCGCCAGTATTGATTGCAGGTGCTTGTTGTTTGGAGCCTTGCGTTTGCAAAGTAACTGCAGGAGCCTTGTGTTGCGATGTGTGTTGGGTTATCGCCTCAGCAGATGGCACAGGAGACAAGGCACCAGTGGTTCTTCCCATCTGGGGGACTTGCGGCAGTAAACCGTAAAGTTGTAAACAATCTATCATTGACAAGGTACCCGACATACTGTCGTGTATGCAATGCTGGTGGGTCTTCAATTTGCCGTATACGTCCGACTGTGTTTGTGTACCGAGGCAGGCAGCTCGGCAACCCGCTATGAAGTTCCATCGAACGGACGCCTGACACATGGCCGCGACTTGAGCTCGCGACAGACGCTATCGCAGCACTCAGTTGTCTATGTTTTGGTTGAGCTACTGTGGCAGTGTCTGCATGCGCATGAAGCGCACACAGCATTCGGCGGTTGACTATTAGTGTTGCCAGCTTGAAGTCTACTTCGCAATCTGACCGTCACATAGTCGAAACCGTCAAGCGTTCTTGCTTCTATCTTCCGCTGCAGCTTGAACCATGCATCCAAACGGACTGTGGGTCGTTTGTGTGCTACTAGCAGCAACCTTTCACAGCGCAACAGCTGCAAGCTGCAGCGGAAGCTCTCGCAGCTGCAAGTTACTAGAGCTGAACTACAATGCCTGGCAAGAAGCGCACAGCTCAGGACAGCACGAGTGCAAATGGCCAGGCATCACATGCAGGCAAGCAGGCGATGAGCAGCTAGTAGAGAAGATATCAGTACCAGCCAAAGGCATCGAAGGAACTTTACCAAGCTGGGGCGGCATCCAGGGAATCAAACTCGTCCACCTCGACTTATCCAGCAATAAGCTGTCCGGGACTCTCAGCACAGATTGGGGTTTTATCCAGAGTCCTCTGCAGTACTTGAACCTCAGCCATAACATGATTTCTGGCAATCTACCAGACGCCTGGGGCTGGGGCATCATCAACGATCTGCGGCAGATGGACTTGTCATATAACAAGTTAGCAGGCACCTTGCCGGCTCAGTGGGCAACGATCAACTTCACGGAGCTGTACCTGGACCACAATCAGCTGACAGGTACCTTACCGGCCTACTGGGCATCTTTTAGTAGTGGTAGTACCCCCGGTAGCATATCAGAAATGCAGGGTAGCCTGACAGCATTAGGTCTCAGCGGGAATGACCTCACAGGTACCTTGCCAACAGAGTGGCGGAACTTCCGCGGCTTAGCAAGTATGAATCTCTCAGATCAGGGTACTGGAGGGTTTAGCGGGGAGATGCCTAACACCTGGCGGCAGCTGTGTGTAAACCGCAACCTCACAAGTATGTCATGGTCTAGCCCAGGTTCTACTGTTGTCCCTAGTGGAATCAGCAACTTGGAGTATGTAGAAGGCTGGCGAGTTGGTTTGAAACAAGATTGGAAAGAGAATGGATGCGTGTATCAGTATGCGAAGGAGTTTGTGTTTGCGCTGATGCTAGGCATACCAGGCATTGCTGCATTGATGCTGATTATTGGTACGGTGCTTAGGAACAGACTCAGAGCCTACCGTGCAAAGAAAGCAGCTGCTGCAGCACTCAAGTTCAGTACATACTCAGGGTCTCCAAAGTTGAGTGCAATGCAGCGGCTGTATGAGTGGCTGGACGGCACCGTCAGCAATCACGGTCGAGTTGTGTATGGCGTCGGCAAACTGGTAGTGATCATCATAGATGCAGTATCTGATTGTCTGACAATCAAGCAGGTTTGGGGTAGTTGGGTGGCGTGGATGTTGCTGGCATGTGTTTTTGCACCTGATGTTATAACGTCACTTTGTTTGGCAGTATGTGGTCCTTGGGCTTCCAGATCTTCAAGCAGAGTGCAGCCAGTGTCAAATGACAAGAATGCACAGAATGCACCTATAACTGTCAACATGACAGGTGATGATGATACAACACAGATTTCAGGTACCGCCAATGTTTCCATCTTGCGCAGACTGTTGGCGTCCCCTGCACGTTGGATCGAGCAGATGATTGTCTCAGTCTGTTCAGTATCTACTACCACAGCATGGTCGATACTATCTGCTATCTTTCTTTGGCCGATTTGTCTGTTAGTCATGCCCTATATGGTGTTACTCGGCTGTTTAGTCCCTTACTCAGAACGCAACAAAAGCTTCATGCATCACTACTGTAAGCTGCTGCATCCATATCGTATCGCTGTGTTATATGACAGATTCTCAGGTGCAATAGAGGCCCCTGTGTCGGCTGCGTTACTTATCATGTTACTTGTTATTGGTGTCAGGCCATCTAACAGTTACGTTGTTGAGAATCCTATATACTTGTATGTTTCGCTGTGTTTGTCTGTGGTGCATTTCTTGTTCTTTGTTTGGGAGATGATAGAGGTATGGGCCAGGGCGGCTGATAGGAGACAGTATGTGAGGTCATTGTTTGAACCATTCATTGTGGCGACACCAGTGGGCGCAGAAGAAGAAGCAAACTCCAGGTGAGTGCAGCGAGGTGGGAACTTTCCATATAAATGGCCGCCAGTGACTGAAGATGATGTTCAATGTGAAGAGACTGTAACTGCACATAGGACTAGTTGTGCTTCTGAAGAAGTGCCTAGGACTGACATCCCAGCGTTACTCCACTGGTGTCATACTGCTGTTCTGGTCACCAGGTACGGCGTACGGCTTATGCAAGTCACAATGCTGATGCTGCTGCTGCTTGTCATCTATCTGCTGCAGTACTCCTCAGGCTCAAGTTCAATCAGGTGTTGTGGGTGCTGCTGCCACAGCTGCAACATCACTCACAGCGTTCAACATATAGATGTCCAGAGTCCAGAGTCCATCTAGGGCTGCTGCCGTAACTTGCGGCAATGGCTGATCACTAAGATTTGAAGATCAGCTTATTTGCAGTATGGATGAGTTTCATTCGAGATTGGGCCTGATTATGAAACATCACTGTTCACATCATTGATGCAGCTGCGGGTGGTAACACCGGTGTGCGATATGTGGCATAGAGCACATTGTACTAAAGTTTTGTGTCCGACACAAAATCTGAGATGACATAAGGGCCTCTACAGCAGCGCTAGAACGCTCTAGTAATATCAGATTCGATCTAGGACATGAATAGCTTGCAGGTTGACTCAGAGTCTGTTGAATGGTTCAACACTGTTGACCACAACGGTTGTGGTGCAACCCTTGATATTTAAGAAACAAAAAGGCAGTGGAGGTTGACAGGTCATCAAACTGCCAGTATACAGTCTGCAGACAGTCTCAGCTGAGACTTGTCACTTGATGTGTGAACCCACAAAGAGCGACTTGTTGCCTTGGAAGGGACTAGGCTTGGGGTCCTGGGCTGCACGTTACTTCATACGCGTAGTTGCCGTTGAGACTCGACAGCATGCGCTGCATTGTTTTGTTCATCAGTGTTTCAGTCATCACTCAATACCCCTGTATTTTGAATTTGGGGCCCATGTCACTGTCTCACCATCACACTGCCAATTTTGGCAATGAATGCAATCATTGCAGTCATGTTCCCAGGCAAACCGGTTTGCAGTCCAAAGCAAGCATCATATTGCAGCATGCCGCCCCTTGGCTCAAGGACCCAGGGGGGTGCAGTACTGGATGAGGGCTGGCCAGCCTGAACTGTTTATGCAGTGGAGAGAGATGACGCTAGGTTGATTGTGTAATCTCACTTCCTGCCAGGGCAATCCAAAAAGCGTCATGTAATGTCAGGCAGATGTGTAACAATCACCCTACAAGGTGTTTTCATAAACCGCAAGTCAACCTTTAATCTCCACCTCAGCAATGTGAACATGCTGACACCATACTTCATGACTACAAGTTTTGTGCGGCACTTTATCCCTGTGCAACACAGTGCCATGACGATGATCTTTATGTCATGCATATGCTGGCATGTGCAGCGAGCAGTGACGACACCTTTGCAGGCATGCCTGCATCATGCAGTGACTGCGCATGACAGACACATGTCTGCCGCACAACATGTATTGCTGCCTTACACATGGTGGCACACACTTGTTCCGGGCATCCAGTGGTCAACAGAACTGGCTAGAAACTGATCCTGGACACACGCTTTCAGAAAGCACTGATTGTAACAAGTCAACCTGAGAAGTCATATCAACAGAACTATAATGCAACAGAATGCTTCAACTGCAGGCTATGCCCCCCTTGCTAGGGCACTTGACATCTCCTAACAGGTTGCTCAAGAAGTGTTGATAGCATCTCTTAATCCAGATCAATTCAATGGAGAGAAACAGCAAACAAATTGATGCCATCATGTGCCAGAACCATCGAAAGCAAAGAAGACCATGACCAGATCCACACACCCAACACAATGCACAAAAGCAGCAACCAACTGAGTAGGTTGCTACTAGTGATGATCACAGTACACATGGCCCCAGTACTATCTCTTGATGCCGAGCTCACCACCGGCTGCAGCAACATCACACATCTGTAATAGTGACATCTTCTCCGGGAGCTAGGCTGGGTGGATGCCGCATCAGGTGTGACACCTGAAACCTGTGCTGCTTGTTGACTATATCAGACAGCGCCTGGCCAACTGTTGAGACTACATCATCGTACCTACTGCTTACTCGGTGAGCTGATCATGTGACCACTACAGTGCCCGGCTTGCGTCGTATTAATGCAGTACACTTCATTCAGAATCATAGCCTACTTGAAAATGTAGCCCTGCTTAGATAAGCAGCCATCATGGCATGCGCATCGTCAACGATATTGCTGCTTATCATGATTGCTGCTTACCAAGTTGGCAACATACCATGAAGTGACTTCATCCCCAAGCTTGTAGTGCAAACAATGTGATGTAACAACCCAAAGAAATTCTGGCATGAAGCCATGCATGACTCAGCTACTGAGTGATAGAAACTTTCAGTATGATACAGACGTTCGTTGAGAATTGCCAGCACTCAGACATGACATACTTTGTGCTTTTGTTCAATGGATTACAGAGACGACAGGTTCCGGCCATTCTACGGGCCTTCTTCAGGTCAAGTAATTCTGGAACAAACCCAACAAATGGTTGGAGCACAAAGTAAAGGCAGAATTCTGTCATGCCGTATGTTGATAGCATCCGATGAAGTTCAAACCAGATCAGTCCTTGGAAGGAAACAGCAAACAATTGATGCCATCATGTGGCAAAACATTCGAAAGCAAAGAAGACCATGACCACATCCACACACCCAACACAATGTACAACAGCAGCAACCAACTGAGCAGGTTGCTGCATCACAGCACTCATGTTTCTTGATGCCAAAGCTCAACCACCGGCTACAACAACATCACACATCTGTGACACTGACATCTTCTCGGGGAGCCAGGCTGGTGGATGCCGCGTCAGGTATGACACTTGAAACCTCTGCTGTTTGTTGACCGTATCTGCCAGATACGCGCGCTGGCAGCGCCTGCGCCAATTGTTGAGACTACATCAACGTATCTACTGCTTACTCGGTGAGCTGATCATGTGACCACTACAGTGCCACTTGCGTTGTATCGATGCAGCCTACTTGATTCAGAATCATAGCCTACTTGAAAATTGGCCTAGCTCAGGTAAGCAGCCGCCATCCGTGCACACTGGCAATATCGTTGCTGCTTAAAATGTAATTACATTGGCAAACTATACTTCATCGGCAAGCTTGTAGTGCACTAGTGGCCACGTGCAAATAATTTGATGTAACAACCCAAAGCGCTCATAGCATGAAGCCATATATGACTCAGCCATTAAATGATAGAATAACACATGCTATCTTGATGACAGGTGGCCTCAGTATGCAGACATACCACCTTTGCACATATGATAGACCCTTTGCTCTACTCTGCCCACAATGTCATGTTAATGAAACTCAAAGCAATTGAGGTTTACATATGACGGCTCATGCTGGGCTCCCATATCATTCACATGTACATATCTAAATCCATCACAAGCTGTGACCCATTCTTATGATTGCCCCAAGCCTCGACAGGATACAGGTGGGTTGCTGTCCAGTCGCTGTTGGTGGTCTGATGCCTCATATATGGAGCTTTATGATTCTCAACTCCCTCCACGATTCAGGTCTTGGCCCTACTATAAGATTGCCGCCCAGGTCAAGTGTTCTCAAGTTGGTTAACCGACTCCATGCATCAGGTAGAGGGCCAGCCAACTGGTTTTCTCTTAGATCAAGAGAATCCAGACTACTCAACTGACACCAAGCAGAAGGTAGCGGCCCATTGAGCTTGTTGTCATGCATCGAAAGGGCCCTCAAGGAGGTTAGCTGACTCCATGAGACGGGGAGATGACCCGTGAGTTTGTTGCTGCGCATGTATAGGCATTCCATGCATCGCAGTTGACCCCAAGCATCAGGCAGAGGGCCATCTAGTGCATTATTGCACAGAGATAGTGATTTTATGTTGCTGAGTTGGACCCATGCTGCAGGCAGTGGCCCATTGAGCTGGTTGCTATTCAAGTACAGGAACTCCAAGTGGTTTAGATGACCCCAGGATTCGGGCAGACACCCAATGAACTTGTTACTATGTAGGGCCAAAGTCCTCAAGCGGCTCAGCTGACACCACCCGGTAGGTAAAGGTCCACCCAACATGTTTGCCCCTAGGCAACAAAACTCCAGTTGACTCAACTGGCCCCAGGCAGCCGGTAAGAGGCCGTTGAGCTCGTTGGCCTGCATATTGAGATACTTCAAGTAGCTAATCTGGCTCCACTCGGGTGGCAGGAGCCCTGTGAGCTTGTTGAACTCCATGTTCAACTTTGTCAAGTGACCCAGTTGACTCCATGCAGCAGGTAAGGACCCTTGTAATTGATTATTTGAAAGGTCCAGGATTTCTAGGCAGCTGAGTGAACACCATGAAGATGGTAAGGGTCCTTCCAATTCATTGCTTGAGATGTCCAATTCTCTCAGCAAGTGCAAACTGCTCCATGCCTCAGGCAGACAACCTGACAACAGGTTCTCACGTAGTTTAAGAACTGTCAAACCCGTTAATGACTTCCAATCATTTGGCAGCCCGCCTGTAAATCGGTTCTGCTGCAGTCCTAGGAACTTCAGCTTTGTGAGTGTGCTCCACTGGCTTGGTAGGGTCCCTGACAAACGGTTTGCAGACACCTGCAAGCTTGTGAGTGCCGTCAGTGTGCTCCAAGCTGGCGGCAGCACTCCATGAGCACCCTGCGCAACAACCTGCAGGCTCACTAATGAGGTTAATCTCCACCAAGCTGAGGGCAGCTGACCACCCAGAGTATGTCTACTGTAAAATCTACCTTCACCACAATCCCAATCCAGAGTGCCATTGCTAACTAGGTCGCCTTGGTCGTCGAATAGTTCCGCATCATCGGGGCTGTGGATCAAGATGTGGCTCAACTCCTGGCTGCCTACATGCCACTTAATCCCGCGCCAACTCCCGTGATCTGTGTCAGGCTGCCATGACAACAGCGCATGCTGCCCTGGGTTATCAGCAGTGTCTGCCAGCAGATCATCTTCTTTACCTCCTAGTAGCTCTGCTTTCCCAGCCAACAACAGGAACTCAACAGATGTTGTGGTGTCTAATGCTTGTGCGGGTTGTTGGTGATCAGCACAGTTCCTCAGCGCCTACACAGCAGCAGACACATCTAGTTCAAGGGTGCGCTTCATAACGCTGCTTGCTGCAGTCTGCGTAGGTTTCTGGGACATTATTTCAGCCAGTGTATTCACTGAAAGAGTTCCAAAAAGAGTCCTGGTGACTCTCCATGACAATCACTTTGGCAGCAGTAATGGTACATGTGGTGACACCACACACCCAGGGAGCTACAGTGTGTATAAAGTCTTCCCTCACAATTTTCCCAAAATGCTATTATGTTCATCATTGCACGTCAACGCACGCTCTGACATTCTGTCACGAAAGTAGTAGGACCATGCTCAGATTGCTTTCACAACGTAACTGTTAGTCCGACCCATGCTGTACTTTCACTCACATGCAGCGCCTCAGCGGCAGTTGGTCTCTGTGTGCACTGGAAGCTCATGCTTCTTGTCAGGAGGTCCTTGAGCAAGGCAGGTAGGTGATCAGGAACAGCTGGCGCCTCACGCTGTAGCACAACCTGCATTGATGACATCAGTGTACAGGATGCATCGCTGTTACCAACATGATGGGAGGATGAGTCTACGGAGCCAGGCATCGGGACAGATAGAACGCATGTCATGCTTGTCCCGCAGTGTTGCAGTTGTGGCAACAGTAGGAGCTGGTGTGGGTCATTGGACAGCTGATCTGGTCAGCACTGTTAGCACTGCCAAGCTGTCCATATGCACCCTCTTGCATTCAAGCCTTGGATATCAAATGCACAATGCGTGCGATACTGACACGCAAGCAAGTAGCTTGATGCTTTATATACTTGCCTGCATGCCATTCTGCACAAGTCTCTCAACAAAGTGTGGAGGCTCTCCTAATGCCATATGTAGGACAGTAGCTGCCCAAGACCACATGTCAGTAGCGGTGGTGATGCCTTGGTTGATGATCTGTTCTGGAGACCTGCATGTAAGAGGGGCTCTCTCAGGCTGCAGAGTCTTTTCGCATAGTTGCCAGCTATCCATATACATCAGAAGTCAAGGTATGCCATACTGAGTACGGTTGTTAATATGATGACGTTGTCTGAATTCAAGCCAGCAGTGCTGACATGATGCGGCCCGGCCTGACAGTGTCCTTTCAAACGTGGCTGTGATATATCACACCTTAAGATTTGCTGTTGTACTTTCAGAAGGTGAGGTCTGGTAGCTTCTTCATGATTGTGGCTGTTGTGCAGGTATAGTGTATACAACAATTGCACAGCGCCATAACTCACATGTAAGCAGGTGTCCCTCGTGCGACTGTTTGTTGGAAGTCAGTATCAATGACCTTGCTCAAGCCGAAGTCTGTTATGACCAACTCATCCAAGTCAGCATCCAGCAGCAGGTTGTGTGGTTTTAAGTCCATCACAGTGATGTTGCGGGCATGAAGCTCCACCAGGCCTGACAGTATCTGAGTTGCATAGCGCACGACTCTATCAATGGGTAAGCCACCTGCATGTACCCAACATGCCACTATGTCGGTTGGGATCTCGCGACTTGGTTGCAGAGCATGGTGAGACAGGCTGTGTGTACACTGTGAGCAAGCCTGATGATCAGATGCCATGCATAATATTCAAAGCAATCGATTAAAGCAAACTGTCAATGTGCTCCTGATCGGTGGCAAAACCCAGCCACCTGCAGCTGTCAAATACTCATGGCGTTGCCTTTCTGTGCAGTAAAATGCCCTAGATGATGTTGACCCATACAGCACAGAACATTGTTTACCTGGGTTATGCTTCTGGATCACATCTGCCAGGCTCTTGTCATACTTGCGCATCACCAGACAGAAGTAGCCGTTCTTGATGGTGGCCCCCTTGTACTGGCAGGTATGGTGGCAGTCACCTGATACAGCCAGAACCACAGCCGCCTCCCGCTGCAGCGTTTGTAGCACAACGGGTGCATCTCCCAGCCTGATCTTCTTGACCGCAACCTGCAATGCCAGAAAGGATGCATACAAGTAAGTTAAGAAGCACCATTCAGGTAGTCCTGTATTGATGGCAGGCTCAAGACCGTACATTACGTGTCTGCAATAGGTGCTCTGCTCATCAGGTTGATCGCGCAGGGTCTACCAAGGCTCAGCTGTGTGAAGGGCTTGACACCTGATGAGCACTATGCCCTTGGTACGACCCATCAGGCTGCACTAAGGCCCAACCTGCGCGTACCAAGGGGGGTGCCCGCATAGTGTGAGGATGAATATCACATGGCGTTTGAGTGCCCTTTATATGCAGATTTACGCCAGCGCTATCATAGCACTCAGTCTTTGTTCACAGACTTTGGTGGTTGGAGGGATTGTGATATGGCTGCTCAGCCTGCAGGCTGACAGTGATGATATGCGCATTTTCATGCAGCAACCAAGTGCTTTGGTGGCTGCCTTCGTGTATGCTTGTTGGTTGAGACGTTGTGGTCGAGATGTCCAGGTTTCTGACCTGGTTGATGCATCGGATGATTTCTTGTCCGTTGTTAGTGAATCAGTCCATCAGATGAATGGTTTGAATGTTGTGTGTTGAATGCTATGTGTATTACTCATGTAGTAGAATCTTGGGTGGATGCCAAAAAAGGACAGCCGTGGCATGCCATGAAGGGCCCTCTTGTATTGATGTCTGACCAGCTGATGTTGTCTGTCACACGGTGGTATGCTCAACATGAGGCCTTCAGGCATGCCACGTTATATCAAGATATTGGCACTTGCCACCCACTTGCGGTGCATGCAACTGACCATTATATTCAGTGCTGCTGCAAGGCAAGCTACTGCATGCCGTCATGCAGGCTGTGTTGACTATCTGAAAGGTGAATGTAACACTCAGGCTGTACACGCATACAAGACATTCTTAGTGAGCAGAACTGTACTCACCGGTTTATCCTGGTAACAGCCTTCGACCACACTGCATGTGGCTCCACTTCCAAGAGACCTCTCTGTCAGCTGCAGGTCTCGTTCATCAAGCCATAGCATTCCACCTACATCTACTCCTTGATTGAGAGCAATGGCTGCAAGCTCCAACTTGAAACCATCCACAAGCGCAAAGTTGCGAGGCAGCTGAGCCACGTCTCTGTGCTCTTTTGAACGGTCTATGTGGCACTGTACATGTCCTCTACGTTCAGAGTCCCTGGTGATGCATCTTTTGCAGAAGGTATGGCCACACTGGAGTACATTTGGAACTTGTTCCTCCAGGTCATAGGGACAAGCGCATATCTCGCACTCTGGCTTCTTCAAAGACATCGGATCACCCTGACAACAGCATACACTGTGCTTTGGAGCAGAGGCCGGACTTCTTGAACGTGTTTGATACGCAACCCTTCAAGGCTTGTCGTGTCAGTAAGCGCCAATGCAACTCTCCTGTGCAGACTTTCCAGCATATGAAGCCTATAACGCACAATCTTCACTCCAACGAGTGCGTTTAGAAGGCTAAGATCTAGACGAACCACTTCATGAGTTGACCAGTCACTGACAGTCAGCGGTACTGCTTAGCAGGCTCCACCAACTCGATGCGCCGGAACTATATGTAAGTATGGAGCTACGTAGTCTTACATATGCACTGCAGAGGGTCTTTGCACCCCAGCAACTTCGAAGTAATCCATGCGACCAGCAATGGCCAGGTGCCATCACGACAGTGCCCAAGTTGGCCGTGATTGTAGTAGACGATATGAGTGATTACTGAGATCGCCGTGTAAGCGTTTTGGTGAAATAAAAACAAGCAACTGCAGTTTGTGCTCTGCTGACCAGGTGTGCTGGCAGCACATATTGGGGGATGGTGAATGAATGAATGAATCTACGCCGAGCTCCTTTACATGAGGCGCCCGCGTAATTTGAGGAAGGAATTGTGCGTGACGCGGTTTCCCGACGTCTTCACAATCCCTACC